>JAAGNO010009306.1:3719-21529 GCA_033439905.1 Ceryle rudis | reverse complement strand
CAGACCATGAACTAACATCACACCGCCGAGCTCACACGCGCGACGCCGACACCGGCGACACCCGCTACGGAGTACGCCTGGCGGTCGGCGGGGGCGGCGCGGGGTGGGTGGGGGTTGAAGAGCCGGACAACCCCGAGGCGGGAAGGAAGGTGACGCTGCTAAAACGCGTCGCTTGCAGCCCCCAGGCAGCGTGTGGGGTGCGGGAGCTGCCGTGAAGCGAGCGGTCGCGAGGCCGCCGTGAGGCGGGAGCGTCGGTGCCGCGCGCCCAGCTGAGTAACCTGGCCAAGGCAGCACGGCCGGCCTTGGGCTCCCGGAATAAGGCAGCAGGAGAAACGCAGCGGGGAAAAAAAAGGAAGCAGCCGGGCTGCCCCCAGGGAATTCCTCGTGGGTTTACCTTGAAAGTCTAGAAGGCCTCCTGCCACGGGTACCTCTGACGGGTGGGAGGTGGGCTGCGTGCCCGTGGGCTGCTGCCCGAGAGAAGCCGTCCCGTGGCTGCCCCAGATAACCAGAGCAGGAATGGGTTTAGCCTTTGTACCTGGGAAAAATAAAATTTCAAAAAAATAAAGTGACAAAGCCAATCTCATGCTTTTAAGACAACTTGAGTCGTAACTGAATACTGAACCCACCAGGCAAGAAACTATCAAATTAATCGCGATTTTTTTTTTTTTCCTTGAACTTCAGATCTTTCAAAAGTCTACTTCAGTTGAGAAGCAAGTGTTAGAGAAAGCCTAAAATTCCTGTTGAGGACCAAGTGTTAAGAGAAAGCCTAACCCTCCTGTAGAAGTTAAGGAAATAAAAGAGCTTTGTGTCTTCGGCTGTTCAGAGAGGTTCACCGAAAGTGGAGAGATTCACCCACCTCTCCACAATGACATTTCCCTCTCATTTTATGAAGTGAAACGCTTCATGTGTGTTCATGACAGTAAATGATTTTCTCTATCGGCCTCTGGCCTTCCAGTGGACACACCCTGCTGCTGCCACTCCCCGTCTTTTGTTTCTAGCAAGTGTTGCTCTTCTGTCCTAAGGCAGAGAACCAACAGTGAAAGTGGATATTTAATATTAAAAGCGAGAAACAAAAAAGGGAGACAAATATACGTGCTTTTTGCATACAGCATTTTGAAACATCTGAAACCCCCTCTCCCCTCGGGAGTTTAATTTACAAGGTAAATAATGGAGTGAAAACCCTTACGTAGCTCATCTGGTTGAAGGCAAAACTCTTCAGCCCATAACGCTGCCTAAGTAAACGGGCTGTTTTTTGCTGGAAAGGCTGCTCCTTCAAATGGCTGAAAATACAAATGAGCACAGGGCTTCTCGCCTGAAAACCACTCAGTTCAAATACCAATACTATTGAAAACTGTAGCCGAGGGTGAAAGCTGATGGATGCAGAAAGGATGTCACCGTCTCGTAGCTCAGCAGCATTGAAAACACCTTCCATTTTATCCCCTCTTAATCCAGTTTCATTGTAAAGTCTGTTAACATTTTACCACAATGTTTTGTAACAAGGCAAGTTTTGTAAGTGTATTGTAATCGTGTGCTTTGAACCAGCTTACCTGCTGGAAAGTTTCCACCTCAGTTCTAAGTTTCCACCCCAGTTCTAGCATTGATTTTTGCTGGGTTTAGCGGTTTGTTACTGCACTGCTGTTCACTGCACTGCACAAAGCAGTGGCCATGAGTTACAGCTCCCAAAGAACATGTCGCTTTTCCGACTTAAAAAAAAACAACACAAAAACCAAAAACAAAACAGTGCTGTATTTTTTTTTTTTTCTCTGTAGTCATGTTCTTAAGATTCATGGAAGAAAATAATGCTCCTAACAACATGGTACTGGCTTTGCTACTTCTCCAGTCGTTCTGGTAATGAGATTCAACTGGGAAGACAAAAAAAGTCAGCGCTGTGTTTTGGAGGGACCAAGATACAGAAAGCGAAGGTGGCTTCTGTGTAGAGAAAGCCTCAAAATGTTATTTAAAGCATCAGGAGCCTAAGGGACCACAGTGGTACCCGCCTCACGCCCATAGTGGCATGGAAGCAGCGCTTTTCACTCCACCCGCACCGCTCCCTACCGTGAAGTACAGCAGCAGTAGTCTTCCCTGGCTGGGTCTCCAGGAGGGGCTTCTGCTCATGGGTCAGGAGGCTCCTTGTATTTCAAGTCTTCAGCAGGAAACCAGCCTAGCCCAGGTCAGCAGCCGCAGGGGCACGAGCTGCCGAAGGCAGCAGCAACGGTGCTCCTCCAGCACAAGGTCCCAGGGGTGCGATGAGCTTTGCCAGAGGTGAACAGCGGCCGCGGGGGCACAGAAGCTGTTACATGACATGGTGCCTATGAAGCAGGAACAGAAGTCACTGCTGAAGCAGCTCCCCCTTGCTGCCCACGGTTCTGAGAAAACATTTTTACAACTCCAATCACACATTTCTCTTTCCTTCGCAGAGCTTGCTTAGGGCCTTCTTGTTGAACCTCTCAGCTGCTCGTGCTGCGTAGTCGCTCCTGAGATTTTCCTCTGTGTTACTCATACTTCAGAGTACCCTGAGAACTGGAACAAGCTCACAGAATAAGTTTTGAACTTTCTGTGGCCTAAATTGCTCAGGCCAGCAACAGGCACCCTGGTGTTTGCCAAGGGAAGCCGAGACAGCAGCAGCTGCTTAGTAGATGACCTGGATGCTTGACTCAAGTATTTTCTGTGTTTCAGTTACCAATGCAGACCTTGGGCTGAATTATTTCTGATTTTTTATCCTTATCCTAAATCCGAGCCTTCTCTCTTCTCACACAGTCACCTGTTTTAGGGCTGCAGTCTCAGAAGAACCTGCAACTCTCTCACCTTCCTTTCACGTTCTGTCCCTGAATCCATCATGAATAAAGCAAAGGTACATTTTTTTTTTTTTCCCAAAGCTCCCCGAGTTCCAGAAGGAGCCTGGGTGTTGCTAAAAACTGCATGTGGTACCGACAGCCCCGCTGCTGGGCCGTTGGTCTCTTGCTCGGTAGTGGAGTTACCCGAGGGGAGAAGGAAACTGCAAGTAGCTGGAGTGACTCTGTGCTCTGACTTGTGACAAAACATCTCCATCGGGACTGGGGATGCATCTGCTCTGGCCTGGGCCGTAAGACAACTCAATGCTGTTAAATTCATGAAGTTACAATTAGCTTCTCACTCATTATTACCATCAAGAGAACTGAAATATGACAAGAAACTTAAAGAAAATAACATCTGATGCTTATAAAACTTCAGTCAGAACCCAGATTTTTTTCTTTTTCCTGCAAGTTAAATTGCTTCTCAGAAAAAGTACTAATGGTTAAATTATTTCTTTAAATTTCCTGGACACAAGACACTTATTTTTGCTGTCACTACAGAATGCTGACTCCTAAACAGCACTTAGGAAATCACCCGTATTTGGAAGAAAGCAGCCTGATCCACTACAGAGAAAGACAGACACTCAGGCACCTTTTTCTCCATTTAAGGTTTCAACTTGAAAACAAAAATATTTTTCCAGCTTTCAAGACAACTGCTTCTCACACCACGGCAGAATTTCTCCTCAGGGTATCTCGGGGGATTTGTGTTATCTAACGTCAGCGGGACAGGCAGCAGCTCCTTGACACGCTGATGCCAAGCTACAGGCGTGGAAGTGTGGGAAGAAAAAAAAGATGAGTTTTTCAGTAGGTGTTTTGTGTCAGGTTAAACGAGCTTTCCTCAGAATTTGGTAAAAGGAGCAGTGGATCTCTTTCCGCAGGGCACAGGGATGGAAACAGTGGCACGTACAAGTGCAGGTGCTGGGTTGCTTCCTTAAGAGCACAGAGCAGGAGGATTCGCCTTTCCTCTATCAATCTTGAGGCTGTTCAGACCTTGAAAAAAAATCAAACAAGGAATCCACTCATTCTGATCCCAGTTGTAGGATTCCAGCACACCAATTTCTCAGAGAAATTCAGCTTGAAAATAAAGCCATTTTCAAGAACCATGTGCTATCTGCTCACCCTTCCTGAACGACGATAAAATATTTGGGATGCACCACATCCCAAATATCAAGAGCCGTTCTGCCAGGCTGTGCTTTTAGCAACGCTTATTCTGCCGTGGGCCTCAGAGCTGCAAGAGGTAATTATTTGTTCCTTTAATAAAGGAAAAATGCTTATGGCAACGGCAGGTACGATACCCCAGTGCCCTCTAAAAACAAGCGAGATGTCCCATACTCACCTGTAGCCTCTGGGTTTGAAGGGACGATAAATGGACCGGGAAAAATAAAGCTTACTTTGATGAGCAGCGAGCTTAGATTTTGCCTGTGCAATTAAGTTCAATGTTATGAAGTCATAACTGTGTTTATCTACTCCCCATTAAATAATTACCTCAGAAACCACTATAGAAACTGGATCTGGGGTTTTGTCACAGCTGCAAAAACGTGAAAACTTCTTTCTGTCTAGTTGGGAGCATGATGCAGAAAAGGTGGATAAGCCAAAAAAGTTGCATTTCTACTTCATAGCTACATGTAGCTTCTGCCTACTAAAATGTTTCGACCGTTATCAATGCCACGGAAAGTCATTAAAAAATTCCTTTTCTGGTTTATCCCAAAGGAAAATCTCCATTAAATCAATACCAGTCAAGCAGCGATGAATACAATATTCTAAACTGGATTTATTGTTTCCAGACATTAATGTCATACACAAACACATTAGAAGGGGGGGGGGGAAATATAGGAACAAGCAACCCATTTAACAGAAACAAACCAAGTCTTTGAAATTCTTGTTCTATACTTACACGTGAAAATGTCCCAAAAAGTAAGTAGCTGTGAGTCAATGAAGCAAGGAATTAAGATGCAAAAAAAACCCCTCTCAAACTCATTAATGAGTCTGTCATAACCAAAATGTTTGGGTTTGCTTTTAATGACTCTTTTATTTTTTATTTTTTTGGATAAAAAAGAATAACCATTACCCCATGCAGTGTACAAAGGCTGTAACATAAATCCATTGATGAAGATGAAAGAGTAGCTCCCGAGGCTTTTTTTTTTTTTTTTTTTCCTTTTAAAAACACCAAAACACCCCTCAAGGAGTTTCACAATATTAATTTCAACTACATTTCTCAAATCCTTTCTTAGCACCGAAGAAGCCTGTAACTTCCTTGCACTCCCAAACTTTATTCAGCGGTACCTCTTTCAGTACAAATACGTTCTTGGAATACCTCTAAGAGTTCTTTACAAGAGCTTCAAATGAAATTAAGTGCAAAAACTTTTCCTTAGTGTTTTCCAATCGTTGAGGTAAATAGTTTAAAAAAAAAAAAACAAAACCCAAACAACAAAATAAAGAAAAAAGGTGGGTAGCAGAGTATCGACCGTACGTGCACCAGATGGAAAAGAGGCAAATCTGAAGTACACGGTTACAGCGCACGAGGGAGATGCGAAAGAAGGACTGAGGAAGAAAGCACAGCAACGATCAACAGTTGGCCAGCAGAACTTTCAACCAAAGCCCTTGAAATCCCCTCAGCAGATCAGCAATAGCCGCAAATAAAGCGTGTTTATGAGCGTGTCTGGCGAGCAGGACTACAGGGGAAGAGGCCGCACAATAGCCACAATTCCAGCTGACTGCTCGACAATGCCGGGAACGTCAAGGCTGCTCTAACAGCTGCATCGCACCCCGACCAACGACACAAAGACCCAAAGATCTCCCTCCGAACCACGAGTTCCTGACGGCAACAACGGGGTCACAATTACAGAGCGGTAGCTTCTACAGGAAATTCATATCATATATGGCAAACGAGAGACCGAGTTAGCAAAATGCGTTATAAAAAAGTAGAAAAGTTGTGGGTTTTTTGTTTTTGGTTTTTGTTTTGTTTTTTTTTTTTTAAAAAAAACTTTCTAAAAATTTCATTTGGGAAGGAGGAATATTCATCTGTGGCCTGGCATTATTACAATAACTGAAGTGGTTGTATCAGATTGCTGGTGATAGACTTCGTGCAAACCAGAGGTGCGTTCGTAACGCGCCCCGGGGGGAATGCCTGAGAGCTGGCCAGACAGTCGGGGAATTTTAGTATCTGCAGCAGCATCAGCTGTGTTTGTAGAGGGTGGACTAACACTTGGGTCAGAAATCTCTTTACTTGGTGTGCAGAGGATGGTGTGACACAAAGGACCTAACAGACGATTTTCAGTTCAGTTGCACTGTCTGAATCCCAGACACAGTCCTGAGCGTATCTGGGCTTTCCTCCTTTTGAACCTGGCTGGCTGGGGAAGGTGTTTGGGTGCACTCCTGAGGAGCTGTGGCTTCCAGTCCCTACCAAACCCACCAGAAAAGGCTAGTTGCATGGAAAGACATTTTGAACTTAAAAAATAAAAAAAAAAAAAAAAAAAAGAGGAAAGTGTGACCTACTAACTCAGGTAAAAAAAAAACCAAACAACAAGCTGCTGTTCTTCAAGATTACCAAACCTCAATTAATCATCCTGGGTTAATAAGCTTTTTGGCAGCAGATAACCCCAGCATGGGCCCCTGCTCACACTGGCTAATAGCTGTGACCGCTGTGAGGCACGAGTTCAGTGAAATGGATCCCAGCTTCTGCAGCCTGGCAGGGCTGGGGAGGGACATCTTCTTGCTTGAAGATCCTCCTGCCTTTACCGCCCACCATTACCCTGTTCAGCAAACTCCAAACTCAGACTGAGCTCCAGCAGTTCCATTTGCTTTGAAGCTCAAAGCAAATTGTACAGTTTCCATCCAAATCCTCAAATCTCGTTTCAAGTTCTTCAATAGTTGTTTGGGTTTTTTTCACCCTCATTCTAGGGCACGTTCTAAAGGCCAAAAATGAAAAATAACTTGCCATGGTGTTTAGATGTGAGAAGTGCCAAAAGGGATGCAAAAGTCACGTTACCTTTCCCGGATTTCAATGTTCACAAATACCATCAGCCCAAGCCCGAGTCAATCCCAGCCCTTCTTTAGCCACACAGCAGCATCTTCTTAATCTGAAGGGTACAGTGGAGTCATTTGCTCTTCAGGCTGATCTGTCCCACGTTCACCAGAAGCAATTTTGTCTTTGAACGCTCACGTGCTCCAGCAATCTGATACTAACAACTCAAGAATGTATTGCAAATGGAATTTAACCTTACCAAAATTTGAGATTTACAACATCGAAGACCCATTTAATTTTTTTTTTTTCTTAGCAGTTCTTCTGAACTCCTCTGAACTGCTCTGTAGGTTCAGACCAGACACTCACTGCTCTGACTCCTCCCCCTTGACATGATCATCTCAGCCACAGATTCAACCTTATTTTAAAATAAAGTCTATGATACGACACACGTGGAAATGCCATGAACCACAGAAGCAAAAGACTAAGCCTTAACATTCAGGAGAACAGCAGAACCTCTCTTGCCATATCACCCCTTATATGGTAGGAGGGTCTTTTTTTTATGTTTTTTTTTTTTTTTATTTCTTTTGTTGTTTTTACCTTAACCATGAGCTTAATCCAAATCCACATTTCTGAGGCTTCAGAAGATGCCTCCCCTCCCCACCCCACCCCCCATTTAAAAAGAAAAAGAAATAATCAAGGTTAGATAGAAATGATTAAATACAAGGTTCTTTTGGAGTCCACCATCAAAGGGTGGTTATCCAGAAGTAGTCATCTTCCTCGGTCTTGATGTTTTTTTGTTCTCGTCTTTTTCTTTTTGTCCTCTGTTTTGGGTTTCAATGCACAGACACATGCAGACACACCAGCGATCGCCTTGGGTAAATCAGTTCCTTTGTACCACTTGTTTTTCTCCTTATCATAAACCTGGACCGTTTTGGAGAAGACTGTTTCTTCCCAGCTGTAGCCTCCAAGGATATAGATCTTGCCTTCCCAAACCGCCACCCCTGACTCACTGTTGGCTTGCAAGAGAGGCGCAACTCTGGTCCACTGGTTACACTGAGGGCTGTACGACTCCACGCTCAGAATATCAAACCGAGCCATGGTTTCGATGTTGTCATCGCTGCCACCGATGGAGTAGATATTGTCCTGCAAGGTGCACATGCTGTGCCACCCTCGGGCAGTGATCATTGGCCTCTTCTCCTCCCAAACATCCGTGCGGTAATCGTAACACAGCAGGTTTTTCCTATAGGGGCCGATTTGGTAATCGTGGCCTCCTGAAATGTACACAAATTCCTTGTAGACTGTTCCCGCGTGGCCGTAGGTAAACCTGGGACAGGCAAACAAAAACAATCCGACTTAGTACTTCTGGATTTTATCAAAATGCACAAGCACTCAACAAGGGCTGGATCTAAAGAAAAGGAACAGTAACTCAAGACAGAAGAATCCCTAATCCTGTTGGTTACCCATTAACTATTGGTACTGGTGCTGCTCTGCCCTGCACTGCAGAGTTCCAAGGCAGGACAATCACTCTTCAAGGCAGCTTTCCCATACCTGGTCACTACAGAGCTCTAAGGCACGACAACTGTTTTTTAAGGCATCCTCTACAGTGTGTCATACAACAGAAGTAACCCATCCAGCTCGAGTTGGCCTGGCCTTCAGTCCCCTTTCCCTGCACCAGTGCTAGGGTTGGATCAGTCTGAGAGGGCCACAGAGGAAAAAAATCCGCATCTCTGGAAGGGTATCTATGACAGAAAGAGGAAATAATCACGATACCTCTCAGGCTTACCAGTAGCGATCAACCAAGAAAGAACAACACAGAACTGCTGCCACCTTCCACTTCCACAGCTTCAGAATCATGAATCGTATTTCTTAACCCGCTGGTGTTCACAGCCCAGTTTATTTACAGTCATGATACGTTTAGTGCCCTTTTCATGAGCTATCCACCTGCTCTGCTGTTTCTGCTCTACAGGTGCTAACCTCTTTGGTCACCCAGAGACAAGGCAACAGATGTCAGTCAAACAAAGATCAGAGTCCCTGCTTGAAATAAGACAGCATGCGACGGCAGAACCGACACCATGCATGCTGCTTCCACTGGGCGCAGAGGAAACCCCTCTGATCAGCTACAATAAAGTCACTACAAACCGAATTCTTGATGCTGTTCTAACTTCACACTACGATATTCCTGACCAAACCCCTTTGAACTCCTAGAAGTGGAACGCTGAGATGAGGGACAGCCTTGGCCTCTTTGGACATATCCTTCCCGCATGCGCCTTTTTTAATTCATTGGGAGTTGCGGGGTGTGAAAAGTAGTAACTGCAGCACCATCCTCTGCAAACTGGCTCACACACCCGTACAAACAGCCCAAACAATTTAATACCCATAGGGCTGCAGAGCAACATACTCATCGTGCTGCACTCACGGGCTCCTTCCACCATCCTTTGTAGTCAAAGGGCTTGTAGTCAAGGGCTCAAGACAACTCAATCTCCATGGCAGACAAACCTACGTTAGCATTAGTACAGCCTGGAATGCTTTTGAACCATGCCTGAACACGCTGGAAACTCCATGTGGATAGAACCTTGAGCTGTTTTTATTTCACACGGCAATAGTTTCTCTCAGCTGCACAAACGGTATCATAAATTCTTCCACACACTGAAGTGCCAAGCGCTTTCATGCCAAGGGAAAAGGTGGAATAGAAAAGAAATCCCACATTTACCCTGAAAGCACAACACTTCTGAGAAAAGCTAAAAGATGTTCATTATTCTAGATGCCTACTGAAGCTTCTGATCCCTGACCAGTGTCTGAATCAGATTACTTTAACAGGCTCCTGCTACAAGAAACAGAAAAATCCTTGACACACTTGGCCTAAGAATGCTGAGTGCCCAGAACAGACCTTTCAACTACAAGGGCTGGAAGCACCATCCCTGGAGACACTGCAGAGATGACTTCAGAACTGCACTGCTTCTTAACCACTCAGGAAAAAAGAAAGAAAGAAAAGAGAAAGGACTAAGGTGTGGTTACAAGACTTCATCCAAAAAAGGAGACTCACAAATTCCAGAGCTCACAATCTGCCTGTCCACGGAAGCATGGAACCCCTGCTTGGGGCTTCTGTTTGGCATGAAATACCCCGAGCATGCACACTGGCCAGAAATGCTATGGCAGGCACAGGGAACACAGCTGCTGCTCTGCCTTGTCTGTGGTCTCTTACGGACAAGAACTGGGAGCATGTCTCTCCAGTGGCCTCCCGGCTGATTGCTAGAGTCTTTGCTTCTCTATATACACAGGAATGGGTCTTAAAAAGCAGACTATCTATCTGGGAAGTGGGACAGACAAGTTGAATTCATTCCTTTCTCAAAATGCAGTGGATTTTAAGCCCATATCTAACCAGCAAGTTACCCGGAGGACACGCTGTGCACTCCACAGTGGAGGTAGGGTCAGATAACAGAGTTTTGAGGAGTCAGAGGGAGAAGAGTGCAATGACACTGAATCCAACATGAAGCCCAGGGTTACTGTACTGCTGATAACAATCACATACAGTCAGCAGTTAACAAAAAAAAAAAATAAATTCACCGTAAGTTAGCAAAAACTTGAGTGACCTTCGGAGAAGTAATTCCACTAAGTGGAGAGTGGAATTCTGTACAGGTAGGCAAGCAACAGACATTTTTTCTCAAGCACACGCAGGCGTTCTGGCACAGAACAGCTACAGAAAAAGTACTGAGGCTTTTCTTTTTGCTTCAATCAATGGCTGCATCTAGTGAACAGCAACAGCTACAAGAGCAATTTGAAAGAGGCAATCATATCTGACACACCAAATCGACCATCGATTTGTTCTGTTCCAACACAGGGAGATTCCCGTTGAAATACACTAGAGGGGTTTCACTTCACGTGACTTCTGAGAAGCTCATCCAAAATTGCACGCACCCAGCTTGGCGTTAATAGAAAACTGCATGAAATATAATGCCCAAAGTGAAAACAATCAATAGAAACCCCTTCTGCAAGGCCTATGGTTTAAACAGGGGCATTGCTAACCACTCAGCAGAACAGGACACTTCAATACAGTGGGTCCAGACATCCTCCAACTGAAAGCATCAAGCGTTTTGGCAGCGTTATCTGTGAGAGTGGCCAGAAAAACACAGAGGCATTAAGGAGAAGTTTTGGTTCAGAACATCTATTAGAGCTGATTTTGAGGAACTTACCCAGATACCACGCTGCCAAAAGGACAGTTTCTGACACAGTAACACCATTTGGTAAATGTTAGAAAATCTACTATTTATTTTTTAAAAGAAAGAACACTTGGCCTAACTCAATAAAGCTTTGGGAATCCCCCGCTCCAGCTGAAGTCCAGGCGAGCTGTGGTTGCTCTGAATCTCGGCGTCCACCTGTTGCAACCCTGCGCGATCACTCATGACACAACCAGCAAAGCAGATACCATCACCCGTTAACCTGTTCCGACACATTTCCTCACTCAACAGCTTTCAGTTCTTCTGCCAAACTTTAACCTAGGGCCACTCAATTTTACTGAAGTTTGCAGCAGACTTTTTCATGGTCTAGCCACGATGAGAACAGGCTGCACCAACTTCTGCTCTGCCAAGCTTGTTAGCCACCGCTGCTCCCTTCCAGGCTAGAAACTATGGCAGCAACTGCTCCCAAAGAGCCTGGGAAAATGGGGGGGGGGGGAAAATAGAACCTCTCTGAAGAATGGGAAAGGTATCCCACGGTCAAGGACCAGAATGAAAGTCAGGCAAAATTCACTTGTAGCAGACTTGGACCAGGTCCACCCTGTAGATAGCTTGTCTGAAGTTTTCCATGTTAAGCATCTGCCTTGAGAGGCTGTGTTTTCTTCTTCAGTAAGGCAGCCTTATTTCAGTCAAAACAGCTCAGCTCCTTCCAAGAGAGTGGTTAGGGAAAACAAACGTGTTGTTTTGACCATGTTGGGATGGGAAGAGGGTGGGGGAAGGAGAGATTAAAAAGAGCTTGCAAAGCTCTTCCCTCGAGGAGCGTGGCCGTGCCTGCGTAAGGCGAGGTGGACGCAGGATTTGACAGGAGCCCTGTGCATTCAAGGGCACAATGGTTGCCTTTGCCCCGAAAGCCTCCACATGCATGGCAAGCTATAACCCTTGGGGAAAAAAACCCATCCAAACAAAAAGCCCACCATTTTCTGCATGTTGAGTAGAAGCTTTAACAAATACAACCTCAGAGTCCCACCCCACACAGCTCAAAAGGAACTACGTGAGCCTACACCCCAGAATGACCTCAGTGTGTGCCTACAACCCCAGAGAATGGTCTTCCAAACAGCTGCTGGCTTAAAGCAGTTGGAAACTCCACCAGAGCTGCGGGCAGCAAGCCTGCTGCTGGTGGCCACGCACCCAAGCGGACAAAGCATCTGCACGTGTTCTCTTCAGAGGGAAGAAAACAGCAAACTGCAGGAAAAAAAATACAGCTCTGGTGGGATATGTTCCCTAATCAGGCAATTGGGAAGCAGAGGACTCAAGCTTCTGATTTCCTCTACACGAGGAGAAAACGCTGCTGAAATAGGGCTGGGGAAGATGTTATTTGGGTAAAAACAGTAACTAAAATCAGTTTGAGGAACAAAAACATGTGGTGGGGAGGAAAATAGAGATCAGATCAAGAGTGTGTTGAAGGGAAGACAGGTGTACACAGAAGGAACTGTAGCCAGCAGGCTTTCTTCTAGTCTTCATTGGATAGATCACAGAATTCCCCTTTCATCCTTACTCTGCTGTCAGCAAATCCATCTGAAGTACGTCAGGAAAGGACTGCCCAGATCCCTTCTAGCAACCACTCACACCTGACAGAGCCACATCTCTCTGAGCCCAAGCAGCATTCACTTGCCCCTGCGTTCAGAAGGCTTCCTTCTGCTGTCCACCTCTGCACTGATTTTTGCCTTTTGCAACCTGCATAAAGGTCTTGTTGGCTTTATTCCTCTGGCCACTGCAAACTACACGCTGCCCAGTGCAAGAGCTCTCCAGAAGGTGAAAGAGGCTGGAAACACAGAAAATCTGAAGGCACTAAGTGTCCATGAATATCTAAATAGGCTGAGAGAGTTGGAATTGTTCAGCCTGAAGAAGAAAAGGTTTTGGGGACACCATATTGCAGCCTTTCGGTACTTAAAAGGGGGCTTGTAAGAAAGGTGGTGAGGGTCTTTTTACAAGGGCACGTAGTTATAAGACAAGGGGTAATGGCTTTAAACTGTAAGAGAGTAGATTTAGATCAGATGTAAGGGAGAAGTTCTTCACAGTGAGGGCGGTGAGACACTGGAATGGGTTGCCCAGGGAAGCTGTGGATGCTCCATCCCTGGAGTGTTCAAGGCCAGATTGGACAAGGCTTTGAACAACCTGGTCTAGCGGGAGGTGTCAGTGCCCATGGCAGGGGAATTGGAACCAGGTGGTCTTCAAGGTCCTTTCCAACCCAAACCATTCTAGGATTCTATGATATTAACGTGCAAGAGAGCAGCTCCATGGAAAAGTGGGGAACTACTTCTCCATGCAGCTGCACAAACACCTGAGCTGGCACAAGGGACAGCTGGCACAGGATGAGGACAGAGTGGCAGAGAGAGAGGACACAGAGATATGGTTTTGGGATGCAGCAATAACTTCAAATAGTTGCTGTATACAGCCTAATGCTGCAGTTCAGCAACCAGCTCCATCAGTCTCTGCCACAAGGGGAGCTTTTGCCTGGTCCAAGCAGATCAGCTTTGCAATCCAATAAAAAAGAATGCACAACCCCACGTCAAAGTTCACTTTGAGAAGCTGCAGCTGCAAAATTCCCAAAGCCAACACACAGGTAGCAGTTGGAACATGCAGCCAAGCTGCCCCTTTTCAGACAGCTTACGGTCTAGTTGGCTTAAACCAACCACGAGAGCTTCCCCAGGATCATCTGGGACTAAAAATATGTTCTAAGATGAGTGTCCTTCTAAAACACATAGGCCAGTCAGGTCACATCTACATTGCTTTGCAAAATGCTTTTTAAAAAACCAAACCAAAACAAAAGCTGTGCTGCAGTTTCTCTGAGATGTCACTGGGATCTCACAGGTCACCCCAGTGAGGAGATGGGCTTAAGAAATGAAGATACTCTCACACAGAGCCTCCCAGGAACAGTTGTGTTCAGCCTCAACGCCTGGATCTGCCTACACGAGCAGAAATTAAACTGAAAAAAGCATCCTGCTTCTGAAGAGAGCCCAGCTGTTAGCCTGGATCAGACTCGCATTGCAGCACCTGCTCAAAATAGAACTGGGCAACAGGCTTCTGAGCCTTCACTGGCTGCCTCTGGCTCTGCAGTGAAGGGAATAAGGGGAAAAAAAAAACCCTGAACTCTCCAATCAAATTGCAAGTGTCTTGGTGATGCAAGCACTGCTGTTGAAGTTGCAGGTTTCAGGCACCAGGAATAGTCCTGTAATTTTCATGGATGTGAAATATTGCTAACCCTGAAACAACACGCTCTGGTACCATTCTTACCAAGTCACCACTCAAACGCCAATTCAACACCAGCCGTGTCCTGAGCTGCAGTACTAAAGCCTCTCGATAGCAGGGCAGCTAAGCTTTAACTCAAGTTGAGTGAAAGAGAGAGATCACATTTTACCTGTACTGCAAATTGGTAACCCTGGCAAAAA
The DNA here is from genome assembly GCA_033439905.1 of Ceryle rudis. Taxonomy (NCBI): domain Eukaryota; kingdom Metazoa; phylum Chordata; class Aves; order Coraciiformes; family Cerylidae; genus Ceryle; species Ceryle rudis. Next base: position 7,113 of record JAAGNO010009306.1, on the reverse strand, counting down.
CATGGTTTATCTGCGACAGTCAGCCAGAGAGACGCACCTGACAAGGAAAACAATCTCATCAAGTTGACAAAAGTAAGGCTAAATAAATTATAAAAGCCTTTAATCAAGATCCAAGCAGTGCCTCTGAAATGAGTCAACCCCGAGTGACATCAGGAAAGAATATTTTAAGAATAGTAGAGAGGAATTACAAGAGCTCTCCCTCCCATCCTTCAGAGGTACCTCAGGAGAAAAATGAAAACCAATCGAGCTGACATGAGGCACGCAGCCCGGAAGAGCTGGATGCTCAAATACCAAATGCTGATATGGTCTGTTACTTGCTGATACCATGCTGCTTACACATCCCCTTGCCTCCCTCCTAGGGGTATAGCCATTCATCAGCTGAAGTCACCCGAGCTCCCTTTACTACTGCACTTCAAACACCGGGTTAACTGTCCAAACATTACCTGGGCAAGCCTGCTATGTAGGACCACGAATCCTTCTGAGGACTGTACATTTCCACTGAAGAAAGCGCCCCATTTTCATTCCTGCCACCAACAGCCACCAGCATGTCGGCGATAGCTCCCAGGTAGAAATCTACACGGCGTTGTCTCATGGAGGCGACCTGTTAAAAAAGAAATAAAATAAAAATTAACATGCTGACATCTCCAAATGTCTGGAAAGCAAGCTGAAAGCTGATGTAGGGTATAGTCATGACTGAGGATAAGATAGTTGCTTCTTCCCATGTATTTGGAAAGGAGAGCTACTGGGTTTGACCATTATATTGATAAAATACTGTTGGTTTTCTGCAGCAGCATGTTACACAGCATTCATTTTCCAAAAAGAGAGTATAACAGGAAGCATCAAAGAGACAGGTTACTCTAGAAATGTTTGAGTTACATGGGCCTCCTCCCAAAACTCTGCAAGAAACACGTACTGGAATCACTCAAAACCACAACTGACCCACACAAGATGACTGGTTCACAGAGGAGCCTGCACTGGCCGGGGGGTTTTACAGCAGGACTGGAAGTGAATAGCGTGTTCTAAGAGATGTTGAGCACAGTGACATTTGACAAGCGTCAGAGACATTTCCTTTCTATGTCAGACACATTTTTTAGTCGTACGTGCCACTGCTTGAGAAAGATGAATCAAGCAGTCATCTCTTTAAGTCCCTTTGGCATTATTCGCCAAAGTAATCTGAAGAGTTGCAGGTGGATGCTGACCCAGAATTTCACAGGTGAGATGCCCAGATCCCACGTGAAGTTGAAAATCTGCCCCAAACTCTTTTGCTGTCTGTGTAACTTAAGCATTCCCACAAAGGATTCAAGTATTTCAACTTAAATAACTTGAATTTCCACCTGCAAGCGTTGCTACGCTGGCTATTCTAGTGAGCCCTGTCCTTCCATCAAAAAAGAAGTAAACATTAAGGACTTTAGACAGAGAAGTAATACAGCTTAAGTCTCACCTTTATCCACTGGTTACAGCGGGGATCATACCTATATAGGAGATTTGAAGCTGCATCCCCTCCATTGTCTCTTGAAAAGCTGCCTCCGGCTATGAAGATGAAGCCTCCCAAGACTGCGACACAGTGGTGACTTCGTCTGGCTGGCAGAGGGGTTTCCGCTACCCACTGTCCCTTTCGCACGTCCAAGAAGCAGGTATCATCGCTCAGTTCCAGGCACCGTTCGGAAACCTCTCCCCCCACAAAGAGGAGCCTCTCCTCGCAGGTCCGCAGGGCCGTCCGTTTGTTTTGCAGCACGGGCTGAGCCGTGACGTTGTTATGATAATTCACCGCCTCCTCTATAAACCCCTCACAGTTTGCTTCTTTGGGAAGCAGAGAGCAGACAGCAGGCTTGACTCGATGGAGGAGGTCGCTTTTAGGTATCAAGGGAAAATGAATGTTATCCAGGACCTGGTAAGCCTCGTTCTCCCGTTCCGGGTACTGGGTGAGCCACTGCAAGGCAGCCTGCAGCAAGTCATGCTCACACTCCTGCTGCACGTTGCTGCTGTCCAGGTATTGGCACAACTTCTGCAAGGAAATGTTCTGCAGGAAGTCCGGGGTGAAAGACAGCGTGCCGAAGTTCTGCAAGATGAAAGAGTCAATGTAGGAGTCAAGGCGCTTCAGGTTGTAAATGGAGGCTAGCTCCTGCAGGTACAAATAGTTCTCCTCGCTGACTTCGTTCTCCAGATACTCGCAGCAGAAGTCGACCACCTTCCAGATCTGCAGCAGGTGAGCTGTTTCGAGGACATAGTCAATATTGCCTCCATCTAAAGACAGCTCGCTGCCATACAGGAAATCCACCACAGCCTTGAGGCCAATGTAAGAGGCTCCAAAAAGTTCAACCTCTTTTTGGTGGGCCTCTCGCATACCAATGGTGAACATAGAGTTGAAGTAGTCGCTGCAAACGGCGAGGAGGTTCCGATGGGCAGGGACTCTCTGTTCATCCACCACGAGAACAATGTCACAGAAGAGGCCTCGGTGCCTCTGCTCATTCAGGCTCTGAAGAACTAGACTGGAGTGGTCATCCCACCTGTAGACCTGCAACGAACAAACAGTGTCAGGCAGATGTTATCTACGCCAAGGTAAATTTCAGCGTGCACCGAATGTTTTTCTCATTCGATGCAGTCATTCAGGAGAGAGAGAAAGCTGACCTCTCTTGCCCACTGGTAATAAATTCTGACTTGAAATAGTTGGCGAGCAACATAGTGCGAGCTCAAGCTCCTCACCTTCACTTTGAAAGGCCTATGCAGACTTTTACTGCTTCCCACTCCCTTTTTTTATTTTTCCTTTTTTGATAATTGCCTCCTACCTCCTCCACAACGCTGCAACCAAACCTCCTCCCTGATGATTTATACAGGCACGATTTTCTGAAACTCTGCCACTCATTGTCTTTGAGACATCTTGCTGACATTTCCTTTCTTACTTGTCCCCCAAATGACTCCTTATAGAGTTCTTCTCAACTAAGCTACTCACTAAACATTTGGAGAGGGAGACGCACACGCAGCAGCGCACCAAATTTTCATTCAGCCCATGTATTGTTTGGGTTAGTGCTTACTTGACAGCTACCCCCTCTTAAATCTTTTCAGAGCTCTGCATTTCTAAGCTCGTTAGGGTAAAATCCCTTTTTCTTCCCACATTATTCCAAGCACACACACTGCATTCAAAAATAATAGCTGTTTATTTATCTGCAAAGCCACACATGTGGGTAACATTCCCCTAAGACTTCTACTTGCTTCCAGAAGCTGAGGTAGTTTTTGTTTTAACGACTATGACTACGTATTTTTCTTGTAAAGAAAGGGGAAAATGCCCTCAAAACTTGTCTGTTAAGTGCCCTTCTGGGATCCCTCTGGTCCAGACATTCTTCCCACCAGCTCCGTATGTGCCACGGAGCTTTTGAGGCAAACAGTGTTGGCCTCT
>JAAGNO010009305.1:36262-48118 GCA_033439905.1 Ceryle rudis | reverse complement strand
GGTGGGATGGGGCCCATGCGTCGCGGGGGTGCGGGGGGTGGGGGGCGGGTCCGGGGGGGTGGTCTGGCCGGCCTTTCGCATCCACAGACACGGGGAAGGGAATCGCAGAGTGTTCGGGATTGGAAGGGACCTCGACAGATCATCTATTCCACCCCCCCTGCCCGAGCAGAATCACCTAGAGCACGTCACACAGGAACGGGTCCAGGTGGGTTTTGAATGTCTCCAAAGGAGACTCCACAAACTCCCTGGGCAGCCTGTTCCAGTGCTCTGTCACCCTCACTGCGAGAAGGTGTTTCCTTATGTTTACATGGAACCTCCCATGTGCCAGCTTGCACCAGTTGTCCCGTGACCTGTCATTGGACGTCATTGGGAAGAATCTGGCTCCATCCTCCTGACACTCACCCTTTACATATTGATAAACATTTATAAGGTCACCCCTCAGTCTCCACCAAGCTAAAGAGACCAGGCTCCCTCAGCCTTTCCTCATATGGGAGATGTTCCACTCCCTTAAACATCTTTGTGGCTCTGCACTGGACTCTCTTAAGCAGTTCCATGTCCCTCTTGAACTGGGGGCCCAGAACTGGACACACTATTCCAGATGCAGCCTTACCAGGGCAGAGTAGAGGGGGAGGAGAACCTTTCTCGACTTACTAACTACACACCTTCTAATACACCCCAGGAAGGAAAGGGGCTGCTCTGTTTTAATTAGTCGCTGCATTTTGACTAATTAAAACAGAGCAGTAGACTCGAGTCCTAACACGTTTCTTCTCAGGCCACTGCTCTAGTTTGTAGCCTGGGTCAGTTGGTGTTGACATGGCAGATGCCTGCATTTAGATTAATTAAATGTGCAGGCCGGGTGGGCATGTCAGGGGGGAAAAGATGGTTGAAAAGCAGTAGGATGTGGTCCAAAAAAAACCAATGTGGAAAGACAGTTGCAGCAGCTGGGATCAAAAGAAAGGCTATGGTTCATCACATAGCAGATAGTGGAGTAGTACTTCTCACCTGGCTTTGTGTGCACTCAAGGAAAGAGCAGAGAAGTTCAGAAGGCAAGTCTGTTGATAGCTACTACATACTTAGAAACCACACCTGGTTTATTAAGTTCTTGAGATGAGCTGGTCACAACTTGGAGGATCTCCAGGCCTTCCGCTTCTGTGCACTTCTGAATACTGGGCTCAACTGATACCAACTTTGATTTGGTGCCAGGGCTTTGTAGATGGCTCAGAGCTGCTAAGTTAGCTAAAACATTGAGTTACTCCATGATATACATACATGGGAGAGAACTTGGAGAGGTCTTGTGGCAGCTGCCTACAGCCTAGGTAGGTCACGCTGTTTGGCCCATCCTGTTTTGGTTTTGGGTTTGGTTTGGTTTGGGTTTTCTTTGTTGTTGGAGAGTTAAAAAGCAGGAGCTGAAGCTCAGTAGCCAAAAATCCCTTCCTTGGCTGGAAGAGAGGCCAGAGAGAGTGGGATGCCTCTGCATTGACAGGAAAGGGAAAGATGATTTTTTTTGTCAAAAACTGCCAGACGTACACTCTTCCATTTTGTGCATCACTGCTGTTTTGTCTGCAGAAAACACTTAAAAACCAGAAAACATTGGAAAATAGTGGAAGACCTAGAATCTCAAACTGTTTCAAAAACCATCGAAGTCAACCAAAGATCTGTCAATTTATTTTGAGCTGAACAGGGATATAAATAATGCTGTGACATTAAATAAACCCAAAACAACTGTAGAAACCCACAAGACTTCTAGAGAACTATACATAAACATCTGCTGGATCATCAGGTGTTGTACGATACTACTGTTCTGACCAAATCTGTTACGAAATCATGACTGTTCATGATGTTGACATTCAAAGGTGGGATTCCTTTCTTGCAGCCTCTGTTACCTCTTACATGCCCAACCTCCGTTGGAGTTCAAGGGAGAATCAAACAGAAAAGGCCAAGGGTTTAAGTTTTGGTCCATTTTAGACCTTTTAACTGTAAAAAAGAAAAATGAAAATCGGTGATAGAGCAGAGGTTAGGAACAAATAAATTATTATTTTACATTTTCCACCCTAATCTTTTATGTCAGGTTTGACTGGTTTAGGAATCCCTGTTCAGATCTAACAGGGTGGAGAACTTACTTATGTAAAGGTGCAACAACAGAAAAAAGAGCCTTGCAGGAGGATTTAAGCTGGTGAGCACATTACAGAGAAATGGTCTCTGTCAGAAGATGGTCTCATGGAAAGGAGCTAAATGTGGTGGTGTGTCACAGTAGAGTTACCTGCTGAGAAGAGAACAGGAGAGATGGCTGCAGTTACGCAATAAAATGACAGAGCTTGACATTCAGTGCTTTTTCTTTTGTCAGTAAATCAGTGCTGTGCTGTCTGTAAGCATCAAAGTGCAGCGAGAGTTCCTTGTACTCCCGTTTGCTGCTTTTGAGCTGTCGCTGGAACTCTTGAGCCTTCAGATCATTGTTCACTGTTACTGCCTCTTTCACGATGCACTTTCCTGCTCTGAGCCTGGCTTTTTCTGCATCTCCAGCTTCTTACCTGGCTGCTCAATTTCCTGTTGCTTATCTTTCAGAGTTTTGCCCCTCTCCATGGCTAGGTTCAGCAGTCACTCTTTCTTCTCGTTCGCCCTCTCCAGCTTGGCCTGCAGCTCGCTGCCCTAAGCTCTCTGCTGACTTTCTGCCTGCTCTACCTGTGTGACAGTTTGTTGGTGCTTCTCCTGTAGGTGTTGTAGTTGCTTTTTTAGTGAATCAGCTTTTCCAGGCGTATGCACCTGCTTGCTGGCTCTGAGCTTCTAGCAACTCCTTTCCCCTCTCCTGGGCTTCTGCAACTCTCATGAACTCATCTCTCCTGTAAGAAGTCTAACTGCTGCGAGAGCTTTCTGGCCTGGGCAGTAAGCTGGAGCACTTCAGCTTCCTTCTCCTTCACAGTTTGGCTGAAGAGCACTTCATTCTCCTGCTGCAGCTGCTTGTTCTCCTCCTGCATCTGCATATGCCATTTCTTGTGTTCATTTTTGAACTGGATCATTTTTTCATGGTTGCTGGCCAGACCCATAAAGCGTCCCTCCAAATTCTGAATCCGTTGGCTCTGGGTTTTCATTTTCACAGCATCCTCTGTCCTCGGTTTCTCCACCTCCATGCTGAGCTGCTCCAGGCATCTGCAGCATTTGCTTGCATCCTCTGCTTTTTTTTTTCTTCAGTACACAGCTAAGGTGATGCTGTTCTTCTAGGCATGCATGCAGCAGAGACTTCTCATTCTTCTCCTCTTTGGGGCTCTCACGGGGCTCCTCCAGGCCTTTTGTCAGGTCTTACATGTCTTTTCTCCTCTCAGGATCACTTGTGGGTTTGGCCATGCCTGCCTTTCTCTCAGCCAGAGCCATGGAGCCCCTGTCGCATACAAAGATGAGACAAAATTTTATAGTGACTGCTTCATTAGTGACGTTCAGCATATTTAAATGGTACCCACCAGCTGTGCGGCCAACACTGCTGCCATAAGCTGGTGGACTTTCTCTGGAACTCCAGAGAAACCAGTGGGAGGGGGGACAGGGCCTCCAGAAACCAATGGCAGCCTACAACCCAGGGGGTCCTGCAGCCCTCCTCGCCTGCTTCACCTGGCTGCAAAGTTGGAGGACTGATGAGAAGGAAGCCAGGTTCCATGATGCAAAAGCAAAGAACGTGGGCTTAGTCTTTATGCAAGCTCATTGATTTGTTGATTACTAGCTTTGCTAATTACTTCTTCTCAAAGCACTGTTGTTGTATCTACAAGAAGTACTATTGTATTCAGGTAAAAAGCTTGTAAGTGATAAAGCTGTAAATAATTCCTTAAGCAATCTTTTTTTCCTCTGTCTGTTTTCTCCTGCAGATCTGGTATTATAAAGACGAGTAAAACATGGAGGGTTACATCAAACTTCTAAGTGATTTATAAGATTGCAATAGGATACTGCTCATTAAAGACAACTGAATAACCTAATTTATGAATAAAATAAAAAGATCTATATAAAATAAAATAAAACATCTATAAAATGCTAATAATTACCGAATGCCCTGTGATACAGAGACTTGGTACCTGGAGAGGTGGTTCATTGTCTTGAGTTTTGACATTGTTTTGCTGGATTATTTTAGGCATGTAATTTTAAAAGTCTGGTTCCTCATATAAAAATAAGGAAAATATATTACCCTGGCACTGATCATATGTCATGCTCCCCAGACATATGAAAAGTCAGTCTAAAACTGACTTGTGAGTTTTACATTCAGATGCAGACCTGGAAGTATACAGCAAATGAAACAGCATCAGATTTTATGAGTTCCTGGGCTTTGACTGCAGGTGAAGATACACCATGCTAAGGAGCCGGCTTAAGGGAAGTATGAAAAATAATGTACAGCAAAAATTATTTCACACCGGTGAAGCATGGGCAGTTTCAGAGCTGCATAGCAGTGACCATCGATAAGGACACTACCTCTGTCTGAGCCATCCTGCACTCCCCTACTTCTGTTGCTACCTTAGATCCTGCTAAAACACTTGGAAATAATGGTGGAGAGGGTGAAGGTCTAAAACTTTTAGGCCATCCAGTAGGAACACAATGAAGAGCAGGATTTGAGAGGAGAAAAATGTTTTCTTACCAGTTTTCTTTCCCCTGAGTGTTTGGTGCCACTCCGGCCATGGGTTTTGCGTCTCCATGGAGATAAGAGGCTAAATCCAGTCACCCAAGAGCGTGTGCCTTCATGTGGGATGGTTGGAACTGGGCCAGTCCCATGAATGTGGCTGAAAGAGCTGGGAGTGTTTCTTAGCAAACAAACACTGCTGACACTCTGAAAGGCACCCAGATTTGGTAAAGGGAAGAGGATTTCCACAAGTCTGAAGAAGTCCTCTTTCTTGGCTTCTGCCCTGTGTGTGTGCCAGAGGACATCAGAATAGCAGGCTCTGACCTTCTCAGAACATGCTGGGGGTCTATGGTAAGTAGGCACAGTCCTTGCCCTAAACAACTTGCAACTTAATTGATCAGTTAATGAAATATGTGGCAGATAGGATAGGGAAAGGAAAACCAAATGCAAATGGAAGGAAAAAGTCAGTGCAAGTTTTGCTGACCCCACTGGAAAAGGATATGGAGTAAAGTGGAGCGAGTGATCTGGGTTAAGGATATGAAGTGAAGAAGACAATGAAGGAGCAGGAACAGATCTTTCAAAATGGCTAAAATCAGAGTGATGCGGGTTGCTGCGCCAACTCAGGTCTGTGGGCTTTGTTGTGTGAAGGGTAAGCTTAGTAAGAGATGCATCCCCTTGCATGCTAGCCAGTCCTCAGAGGTTAGAGGGGCAAGGGGCTGCTGGGCTTCTCTCTTACTAGGTAAACCAATTAAGATGTGTTGCTATTGGTCTGACACCAGCTGCATGAACAGCCTGTCTGCTTGCTGTAGGTCCGGTTGCTTTCACAAGAAGCTGTCAGATGCACAAATAACACAGTTTATTTACACTGGCAACGTATACAGGTTCTTTAAGAATGCCGTTGGTAAATGCACTAAGCTGCAGAAATCGCTGGATAGCTCTAAACCACAATTGTAATGGCAACTGTAATCTTCCGGGGAAAAACATATGCTCAGCGTCGCTGACACTGCAGATCATACCAAAGGGCATCTCTTCTGGGATGGTCGAGGAGGACAAACCTGTCAATCTGTCCCTATGGTTTTGTGTAGAATTCTTATCCTATAAAATAGGGCTAACATTTACACCTCATTTTTCTACTATAGTGCAAAGCGTGGGACTGGGTCTGTAGTCAAATCATTGTAAGTGGGCCTTTCAGTTGCACAAACATCCCTTGATGGGACTTTCAGCCTTGATGTCTTCTGCCAGGAACAGTTAACTGCTGTGACAAGCGGGAGAACGGGAATACTGGGACCACACCTGGCTCCACTCCACATTCCTCCTCGGTGTCATCACAACATGGGCCACTGGATCTCCACCCAGCCTCAGTGTCTGATCTAGACACTAGATGCTTATCAACAGTGGTGAGCTTTGCTGGTTTTCAATTGTTTGTGCTTTCTGCTTCCAGTGGGCTTACCTGCAAAAATGGGAGGTAGAGAAAGGAATGGGAGGTTTCTGAACACAGAGCAGGAAAGGGACTTTGAAGCCTGATTTATAGGAAGCAAAGATGGCGTAATTTAGAACACATACACACGCGCATATGTGCATATACATATCTATGTACCAAAAAAAAACATTCTCGGCTAAAGCAGAAATGAGACTGTATAGTGAAGGGGAGGCCAGGGGGAGGAAAAGTGTTGTGCTTCTCCCATTTGTCTCTTTGGGCAAGGATGGATATATGCAAAGACATTTTATGAATGGCTCCTTTGTCATAAAGGTGACCTGGAGTTAAGAATCAAAGCATAGCTATTCATTTATAAACTGCCCTTTAGCAAGTAACTAACTAGATGTTTTTAAAGTTTTGGTAATGGATGACTAAAACCTTTCCTTTCCCCTGTAGAGCAAATAAACTAGTTTCTTGAAACTTGTCCTAAACAACTTGATAAACTTGTATTTCTCTATCGGCGTATTATCGATGTGGAATGTTCTGCTCTAGTTAGGAATGACTATGAATTTGGTGGAAAGCTCTATTTATTATGTGAACCACGTCTAGAGAAATTTCCAAAAATGGCAATAATCTTTTCTTAAAAAGTAAATGTTGCACGACTTCAGTTAGATATTTTCAATACAGAATTTCTGCTGGTTTACTTGATTAGATGCAGCCATTCATTACCTTCACTCACCTCTTAATAAACCAACGTAATATCCTTTAGCAGGAGGTGGAATTGTAATCTTTCTACTCTATAATTAAGTCCTACAGCATGCATAGGGTAATCAAAGTACTTTTTTCCATTGATAAAGCAGCTTGGTTTGTAATCTTCCCTTTTACTGAAATTCATTTCACCAGGACAGCTTTGATTTTTCTTGTGGATGACAATGATAGAACAGTAAAAAGATGATGGCATCGGTGCTTATAAATATCTGAAGGGTGGAGGTCAAGAAGATGAGGCCAGACTCTTTTCAGTGGTGCCCAGTGACAGGACAAGGGGCAGTGGTCACAAACTGGAACACAGGAAGTTCCATCTGAACGTGAGGAAAATCATCTTTCCTGTGAGGGTGACAGAACCCTGGAACAGGCTGCCCAGAGAAGCTGTGGAGTCTCCTTCTCTGGAGATATTTAAAACTTGCCTGGACACAATCCTGTGCAACCTGCTTTAGCAGGAGTTCAGACTAGATGATCCCCAGAGGTCCCTTCTAACTCCTTCCACTATGTGATAAGCAGAGCTACTAAAGCTCTACTAAAAATGGTGAACCTAAAGATCTATAGCTTGATGCAGACTCCATGGCAGACTGACACTGACAACGATAACTTTTAAATATCTAACATTGTTAAGAGCTACTATACTTTTCAAAGACACTGCTGTGACAGCCTCTGCTGACCTCCTGTAAGTTTAGAAGTGCGAGGAAGACTCATTTTTGTGTGTGGTGGCAACTATCCTTATAGGTTTGCCTATAACAGTCTCCATTTTCTTCACATGCTCAAAAAAAAAGGACATTAAAAACCCAGGACAAGTACTGAATTTTTGTACTATAGGGCTTATTTTTATTACTTGGCTCAGTTTCTTGGTTAATCTAGATGAGTACATAATACTGCTGTGTCATTAATTTATCACAGTAATTAACTGCAAGTGCAGTGCACAAATAAATCTTATCACAGAATCAGAGAAGGGTAGGGGTTGGAAGGGACCTCGGGAGATCATCTAGGATCATCTAGTCTAACCCCCCCTGCCAAAGCAGGTTTGCCCAGAGCAGGTTGCACAAGGAACATGTCAAGGTGAGTTTTGAATATCTTCAGAGGAGAATCAACACCATCTCTGGGCAGCCTGTTCCAGTCCACGTTCATGTCCATTACATTTATGTTCAGGTAACTTTTCAAAATCTAAATCAAGTTTTGATCTGTTTGCTAGAGTTGTAAGCAATGTCTTGAGATGAGAAAATGCTGTGTCTGTCTCTAGGATGGTTCAAGAATAGTGAGACAAGATGTTCTACTTGACCAAAAGACAAGGAGACTGACAGAGTCACAAACCAAACAATCACAGTTTTGTACAGTGTAGAACACAGCAGGCTACATGACACTCGCCTGCAAATCTAGAGCCTCAAGACCCCATCCCTACAGCTGAAGTCCCAACACTATTTTGACATAGCAAGAGTGCATTTGAGCTTCACAGGAAACACACCAACAACAAGCTTTAATCCTGTAAAATTGTAGGTCATGGTAACAGCAACCTATGGTTTCAGGTGAAAATTAATTAATATAGGCAGTGACTACAAACAAAGTAGGTGCTTCTCTGCTTTTCCAGGACCACCACCCTTTCAGGAGTAGATTTTTAAGAATACAGAAGCAAAGTAGCTACTGCACCCCTGAAGTACAAACATGTTCTGAAGTGTGGTATGCACATAGTTGCCTTGTCATATAAGTACACCCATACTCAGCACTGGTGAGGCTGCAGCTTGTGTGCTGTGTTCAGTTTCGGGCACCACAGTATAAAACAGACATTGAGGTGCTGGAGTGGGTCCAGAGAAGGGCAACAAAGCTGATGAGGGGTCTGGATAACATGTCTTACAAGGAGTGGCTGAGGGAATTGGGATTGTTTAGTCTGGAGAAGGAGGCTGAGAGGGGACCTTATTGCTCTCTACAACTACCTGAAAGGAGGGGGTAGCAAGGGGGATGTTGGTCTCTCCTCCCAAGTAGTAAGTGATAGGACAAGAAGAAAGGGGCTTAAGTTGTGCTGGGGAGGTTTAGATTGGATATTATGAAAGATTTCTATACTGAAAGAGTGGTGAAGCATTGGAACAGGCTGCCCAGGGTGTTGCTGGAGTCACCATCCCTGGAGGTATTCAAAAAAAGTGTAGATGTGGCACATCAGGACATGGTTTAGTGATCATGATAATGTTGGGTGGGTGGTTGGACTTGATGATCTTAGAGGTCTTTTCCAAACTTTATGATTCTATGAATGTTTTGTATGTATCTGTCTTAGTAGGATCTGCCACAGCTGCCACTGTCATCCAAAATACCTGAAGCATCAAAAGTGACAACCACTTTTGGCCTTTGTGTACCCCACAGACAGCCTGGTTGATAAGAGAAAAAGTGGGTTCCCTGGCAGGCTGAATCACACCTTTCCTTTTTTTAATCCCCCTTATAACATGTAATAAATACCAAGTAGCATTTAAATTTCTATGATTAAAATAAGCAATTGAGTTGGAGCCTTGAAGGGCTCTCTTCTCCTTTCCACTTTGAGGTGCAAGAATTCAACAACTTTTAGACCTACACAGGTGGAGGAAATAAATGTGAATTTATTTTCAGAGGTGTTTTCTGTCAGCATTTTGTTGCATTGCATGCTGAATTGCCAACAAACCACTGGGTTTTAGTAAACACTGAGTTCCTATTTAGCTTTAGTAGGCTGCTTTTATTAAAAAAATAAATTATATTTTGTTTTTTATGCATTTATCTTTCTTTATTAGCACGCACTTCTACAAGGTACAGCTTCCAGTCCTATTTCCTGTGCTGCAAAGCTCTCTAAACCACAACCCCAGCATTCTCCTAACAGTGGCACTGAAGCACAGATAAATTAACTTTGTAAAAACCAAACTAGGGGTTACAGACACAACCAAATACACTTTACAGAATAAATAACGAACATACTTGTCATCAGTAGAACTGGTAGGTTTAGATCCTTTAGAGTAGTATTTGAATAAAAAGGTTTCACCTCTATGCCTTCGGCATTGAAGTATTGCATACTAGCAAGACAACACACGTGTAAGCAAACTTTTTGGAATACTGATTTTTTTATAGTATAGAATTATAGAGTTTCCTAGATTGGAAAAAACCTTTAAGATCATCTAGTCCAATCATTAACGTAACACTGACAAGTCCTTGACTAAACCAGATCCCTCAGCACTACCTCTACTTAACTCTTAAATACCTCCAGGAATGGGGACTCCACCACTGCCCTGGGCAAGCCGTTCCCTTGCCTGATAACTCCTTCAAGTAAAGAAATTCTTTTTAATATCCAGCCTAAACTTCCTTTGGAACAACTTGAGGCCATTTCCTTTTGTCCTATCCCTTGTTACTTGGTTGAACAGACCGACTCCCTTCTCTCTACAACCCCCTTTCAAGGTAGTTGTGCATTGCAACTAACGGTCCTCTGCTCCTTGCAGAATAGGACATCGACAGTACTACTTCATGGAATGATTCTTTCGTATCCTCAAAATGTATAACTACAAAGAAAGGAACTTTAAAAATAAATAAATAAAATTCTTCATGACCATACTTCTTACTGGAGAGATCTGACATGGCATCATGAGGATACCAACAGATTCTAACGAGCGTGAACAAAATGCAACCTGTCTCTATCTTATCAATAACACTTCACGAAGAATCCTAGAAGCATACAGAAGGAGGTGACTTGCTGTTGTTGTTTTGTTACTAATTAAGGATCAGCAACACTTAGGTTAGGCAGCACAAGCATTCAGGTATCGCAGCTACCTCTACCACTGAATTCTGTGAGTGCTTGCTTTCTTGAAGACATTTTCAGTGAATAAGAAATAAAGGGATCCCTTCATTTTTCATCATAATCTTCAGGCAGATGTTTAATTTGAAATATGAAGTGAGATTTTACAGCACAAAACCAGAACAACTACAGAGCAGAGACTGTCAGAAGAGCTACTGTGTTCCTCTCCCAAGTTTCACTTCCACACCTTTAATTTCATTCCCAAGGTTTCTTTTTGACACGAGCAATTAAAATGCCACCTTATTTTGTCAATTTTGCCACCATCAGCATCCTGAGAGGTAGTGTATCTTCTATCCATGTGTTTGGTGAGTTCATCATCTTCTCCCAAAGGGCAGTTTCATCTGAAGTAGAATCCATCCAGTCTACTGTAATTCCATAGCTTTTGCCTAGAAAAAAAGTCAGGTTTAAGAGAAACATTATTTAGTATGCTGCAGAGTTGAGAGCAGACAATCAAATCTGCCTGTCTCCTGAAACAGTTTCGCCTCCTCAGGTAGATGACCTAGTTTGAAGATCTAGTTCTACATTTTTACACTTGAATAATTCTGCCCAGTACAATTAAGGACAGTTTCACATGGAAACTTCATCATCTTTCCCCAGGCTTTTTTTCCTTGTTATCCTTAGTCTTTTTGTCACAATCCCAGGGAGAAAGATGTATGGGCAATTAACATCAGAGGGGGTTTAAGGATAAAACAGGACATTGATTTTGTACTGAAATACAACCCTGGGTACTGTAAAAATTGAGATTTACTATCCTAACTTGTATATTCAAAGGGTTGAGATCAGTGCTGCAGAGTCCAGCTGGAGACCTGTAAGTAGTGGTGTTCCCCAGGGGTCAGTTCTGGGTCCAGTCTTATTCAACAGCTTCATCAGTGACCTGGGTGAAGGGACAGAGTGCACCCTCAGTAAGTTTGCTGATGATACTAAACTGGGAGGAGGGGCCAATACACGGGAAGGCTGTGCTGCCATCCAGTGACATCTGGACAGACTGGAGAGCTGGGCAAAGGAAAACCTAATGCAGTTCAACAAGGGTAAGTGTAGAGTCCTACCCCTGGGGAGGAACAGCACCATGTACCAGTAGAGGTTAGGGGTAGATCTGCTGGAAAGCAGCCCATAGACAAGGGACCTTGGTGTCCTGGAGGACAATAAGTTATCCATGGAACAGCAATGTGCCCTTGTGGCCAGGAAGGCCAATGGTACCCTGGGCAGGGGGGGGGTCATAAAGAAGAGTGTGGCCAGCAGGTCAAGGGAGGTTCTCCTCCCCCTCTACTCTCCACTAGTGAGACC
>JAAGNO010009305.1:0-27660 GCA_033439905.1 Ceryle rudis | reverse complement strand
GGGGGTGGCGAGGGGGTGGGTGTGGTTAATGATGTTTACACGAATGCGGGGGGGTGGGTGTTTGTTTTGAGGGGTGCAGACTAACCGGATTTGGGTGATGACAATTTCTTAGAATATCAATATGAACCATTCCCAGACTCCTCCTACTCTGACCAGACTGATTCCATATAGTCCCTTGACTTTCAAGTATTTGTCAAACTCTTTCATTCAAAACCCACACAAAAAAGCTTTTTGATTGGCTTCTTGCAGAGGCTGTAAGTGGTTCTTCTTAGATGCCCAGATACTAATTTCAGACTTGTTTGGTATCCCACTTCTAATGCTTTCAAATGCTAAACCTTTGTTGCATCCATGGTGCAAGGTTAACAGCCTTAGAAAAGTTTCCTGTGCATTCTTCTCAGCAGAAGGGGCATCAGGACACTAAATGTTAGAGAATGTTTAAATACAGCTATGTAGTTTGTAGACACCGGGTTTAAGTTCTGCAGTTCAGGTAAAGTTAATCAAACTGATTATCACCACATTTTAGTTATTTCAGACTTCAGAAGGGAGTAGGGTGAGATAGAACAGTATATATATATATGTTCATGGTTCTGAACCTTCAGTCCATTTAGATATGTATTTTTAGAAAAATAATCCAAAATATTGATGTTTATGCTGCAGTTACACTGATGAGGGCTGGGGTAATCAGCAATTCCTCATTTTATAGCACAGACACAGGTTATTTTGTGATATCTATGCCACAAACTCCCGTGTTCTATTTAAGCCTCTGTCCACTAATGCACATCCCTCATGACAGGGCTTTCAAACTTTGGTGTCATTTTATCTCTGAGGCTCTATTCAAATCTCCTTATTCCTGTGTGATGATGATAATGATAATAACAGTAAATAGACTTATGGTCTAATATTATTACAGGCACGGTATGTGATTGGAGATTCTGAAATTTCACTTACAAAGAGTTAACAGCCTGATACACATGAACCTACATCCCTGAGCAGAACACTGAGCTAAAACACCTCTGAGAAGAGTTACCAGATGATAACCTTCTCAGAATCACAGAACGGTGGGGGCTGGAAGAGACCTTGAGATCATCTAGTCCAACTCCACTGCTAAAGGAGGGTCACCCAGAGCAGGTTGCACAGGATTGCATCCAGGCAGGTTTTAAAAGCCTGCAGAGGAGACTTCACCACTTCTCTGGGCAGCCTGTTCCAGTGCTCTGTCACCCTCACTGTAAAGAGGATTTTCCTTTTGTTCAGATGGAACTTCCTGTGTTCTAGTTTGTGCTCATTGCCTCTTGTCCCGTCACTGGGCACTACGGAAAAGAATTTGGCCCCATCCTCTTGACGTTCACCCTTTAGATATTGATAAGCATTGAGAAGATCCCTTCTCAGTCTCCTCCAGGCTAAACAGCTCCAGGACTTTCAGCTGTTCCTCAAACGAAAGATGCTCCTCACCATCTTCATAGCCTCTGTGGGACTCTCTCTAGTAGTGCCCTGTCTCTGTTGAACTGGGTAGCCAAAAACTGGACACAACATTCCAGATGTGGCCTCACTAGGGCAGAGTCAAGGGGGAGAACCTCCCACAACCTGCTGGTCACAATCTTCCTAAAGCACCCCAGGATACCATTGGCCACAAAAGCACACTGCTGGCTCATGGTTAACTTGTTATCCACCAGGACTCCTAGGTCCTTTGTGGTGCTGCTTTCTAGCAGGTCAAACCCAAACCTGTGCTGGTGTATAGGGTGATTCCTTCCCAGGTGCAGGACTCTACACATGTCCTTGTTGAACGTCATTTTGTTCTGCTCTGTTCAACTTTCCAACCTGTCCAGGTCTCACTGAATGGCAGCACAGCCTTCTGGTGTGTCAGACACTCCTTGCAGTTTTCTATCAGCGGCAAACTTCCTGAGGGTGCACTATCCCTTCATCCAGGTCACTGATGAGTATGTTCAACGAGACTGGACTCAGCACTGACCCCTGGGGTACACTGCTAGCTACAGAACTGCAAAATCAATTTTCTTTTAGTCTTAACACACTCATTTCCAATTTTAGGCTGTGAAGAAAATAAATGTATGTGCATATGTATGTTCTGATGTTTGCTTAAGGATAGAAATTTCCTTTGGGCAGTATCAGCAAGCACTCACTATGCTTCGATCTCCTAGATAAAACACTCTCTGTACAGCAAGAATGAACATCTAGTTGCTGGCCTAAAGCTTCTGAAAGGTTAATTAGCCACAAGTTGGTTGGGATCATCTCCTGTTGTTACACCACAATCTCAACTCCATGCCATGGTCCAATAGTAAACTGACTTGGCAGACCTTGGAAAACACTACTTGACAAGTGCAAAATGCCACAGCAATCAAAAGTTTCAGTTACATTATTTCAGAGGTGAAACTTACCTCTTCCTGTAGGAATGATGGTACTGACTTGCACAGTCTGAGTTTTTCGGGATTGGAAAACAGCTTATCAGGCTGCGAAGGCACTGTGGAAACTGAAGAGCAGCAATTCAAAAAGCTTCAGAAATATGTTCGTACATCAAAACAGTGAGATTCCGTAACAGGACATGGTTAGAAACAAACAACTTCAGGTGGAATACATGCACATGCACCACCAGTCTACAGCCTGGATGCAAGGTTTGTGTTTGGGTGTTTTCTTCCCTCCACAGAACTCAGAGAAGCTATCATTATTAGAAAGGATAATCTACTAATCATGTAAAGTTGACCAAAGAACTATGTCTGGCAGGAGCAGAAATGTTTAAATCGCTTGATGTGATGTACAGGCCTGGGTGCTGCAAGAAAATTCTGATCAAATATGATGAAGAAAACATTTGCAGTCCACCTTTTAGATTGTCTTCCTAGAAGTGCACAAACCCTCACTGACATTAGAGTTATCATAAAGATCTTGGTAAGAAGGTAGTGTACAAGTCAAACTCTGTTCTTTTATTTTCTCAGTCTAACTAACTGCAATAGGAACTTTTGTGTAAATCAAGTAACTTTTAGACCTGAACAGGGAAGTTTCAAGTATTCCTAGTTGATCATAAAATGCATATCTTATTAGTGATGTACTTTTTTGCAGCTCATCTCTTCAACTTTTGTATAGCTCTAATGAAGTTCACTTCAGTGCTCTTTCACTGTACAAAAGCTTAATTGATCAAGCTAACTTCACAAAAATCCAGTTTGCAGTAAGTCCACGATTCTGAGAATTTTCTATGCTCTAACCCCACTTATGCACTAAATGCACTAAACTTCTGTATCTTTGGACCAGATACACATTGTGCAATGCACCAATACTGAATGTCATATGACAGAAAATTACCTGGCAACAAACAGTCAGCCACAGGAGCATGTATCTATTGCACAAAATGAAATGCTGCACACGACAAGATTGTTTTCAAGGCACGAGTTAAGCTTTTGCAAAGCTTTTGCTGTTGAAGCTCAAACAGTGCTCAACGTATCAGTTATTGTCAGTATGCAATTAGATGCGGTTTCTCCATTGTGCAGTTATCTACTCCAGATGTATAACTTGTTAGTTGTTAAAGAAAAAAAGATTTTTAAATTATTAGTTTAAATATCAGTGGAGAAATCTCTGCATTATCTGCTGGAAGAATCCTATTACTCACTTCCTGATGCATTTTCATTCCTCCCTTGATGCTGATCAGGTTTCGGACCTGCTCAGTGCAGTATTGACAACAGTCATTCAGTAGCACAAACAACTTTGCAACATTAAAAATAAAATCAACATATTCTACATGTGGGAAGTTTTTTACTTCCCCAGACCCCATATGTTTGTGTCTTGCATCACTGTCCTCCTTTGAGGAGCTGGATCATAACAAAGATAACATGAGTGTACAAGCTAAGCAAAGCAAAATGATGAATGGTATTTTCAACAGAACTTGCCTTATACTGTCTGTGCAGGTATCAATTTGGCTGTGTTGGTCATTTTTTAAAAAAAAAAAAACAACCCTTCACTCTTAAAAAATTTAACTCAAAAAAACCCCACCCTTTTCAGATAAGGTCAGGCTCAATGAGGCTCTGAGCAACCTGCTCTAGTTGCAGATGTCCCAGTTTACTGGAAGGGGGTTGGACTGGATGACTTTTGAAGGTCCCTTCCAACCCAAACTATTCTATGATTCTATGATAAGTGTCTACACATTCCATGTGAAATGTAAAAACGTGCTTTCAATAGAGGTCTCCATTTGAAAGCGAAGTGCAATATGGTACTTAACTCTTGTTAATTTACTGCACATTTGATGCATCCTATTTATAATATAGGTTACTAACATTCAAAACGCTTCAAAGCATAGGAAACGTGACGACAAATGCAAATGTGCACAACTGTTTAAGACTGTTGTGCTCCAATGCAGTAAATAAGGAACAGTGTGTTATATTCCACCATAATCAGTGTTATTTGATGGTTTTGTATCGTGTTCAGTCTTATTTTGCTTAGATTTGGAATTTCTAAAGTTATCTAGAAAAAAATTCAAGTAAGGCATTTGTAATGTGCTAATGGACTGATGACATCAACAGTAGCTAATCTATCAGTTCATCTATTGCTTAGATTAATTCTACTTTGCTGGATTAAGGGATTGTAAGAGAGGTTCCTTTTCAACTGATGTATTCCGAGGGGTGTTTTGCACTAGCAAAAGTCATCTTGCATCTTCTAATGTAACAGATGAACAAATTCAATACTTACATAGGCTAAGTCTTTCAACTGAGCTAATGTTCAAAGCTCCCCACGAGTTCAGTAACTGTTTCATAGGGAATGACCAAAAGGCAAAAATAGCACACTGGTAGGTGGCACAAAGTTTCTACAGATATGGCAGGACATAGCGTTAAGTCTATTCTTTAAGAAGACAAATTCTACAAAAGCATTTCAGTCATGCTGAAGTTAATCAAATCTAAAAGTACAATGCAATTCTTGCTTTAAAAAAAAAAAAATCCTTCACTAGGAAACAGAGGCCACTAGAAAAACAATATACTTCCATGCAGACACAAAAGATATTTACCATCTTCAGCACTAAGAGCTAATTCTTCCTTTGGATTATTAATTTTTCCTTTATCTGTGCAAGAAAAAAAGTAACACATAGTTAGAAATTTTGCTGTTCAGTATGATAAAATGGATGGCAATGGTAATCGCAGAATTAAGAGTAATGAGGACAAAACCAACAAACAAACCAGCAGAGCCATGGGAATGGCTAAATTCAAGAGGTCTTTTCTACTTCACACGCTACTTCAAGCCTATCCAGGCAGCGGTCTCACGTTGATAGTTTGTCAGCGTGCTGTTGTAACAATGTTAGTGCATACTGAAAACCTAGAAACTAGTTAGAAGCAAGCAATAGCATAAGTAGGATTAGAAAAGTAATTTGTCAACAATAGCCAACATCTTTCAAAATCCACACCTCCACGCTTCCGTTTACAAGCACAAGTTCTGTTTATGTCTTCCCCATCAGACATGAGATAAGCATGAGAACACTCTGGGGTAGGGTGAAGGGAGACAGGGATAATAATATATTTTAAGAAAAAAAATCTAGAAGGCTACAGAAGGAATTCAGGAATTAATTTGACATACAGTCTTGTCTCACTGTATTCTCTTGAGTTTGGTATGTTAACTGCTAGAATACACAAGGTGAAACAGTGCTAAACAAAGATGATTTTTTCATATTTCCACTGTCTACTAATTTCACCCAAGCAAGCAGCCAGAAGGCAAAGGCAGTTGTTGCTCATTACTGACTTAGGTAGTTGCCAATAGTTTGACTATTGAAAAACTATCCAAGAAACATTTCATCACCAATTAACACAGTGCATTTTTGGAAGATGTGTGCTTCATTGACCAGTGTTGTTTCAAAACTAACAAAAAGAACTGAAAGTTAAACCATATGAGAAAAGGATTCAGTTCTACATTACAAGCTCCATAGGGCTTCTTGAGAAACAAAGACAAACACTACTTGGCAAAGCCATATGGAAGACCAGCATGAACATATTTAAGCCAAACTGCGGGTCATGGGAGACACACACAAGCTTTGTGCTCACTTGAGGTGGCTGATGGAATGTCTTCTAGACTTTTGGAAGGCATTTTCCTATCTGCACTCCTTTTCAAAGCCATCAAAATGGGATTTAATTCTTCTTCCGAACCTGTTACGAGACAAAACACATGAACACTGCACACACAGACATGCTATTTTAAGCAAGTCACTAAAAAGCCATCCATAAATTTCTCAGCAGAATTTATTTTGACTGTTAGCAAAGATAGAAATGACAATACAAAATAAATCCAAAATAAACAAATGTCTAATTTTAAGTGTCCATTTGGTCTCTCTAAATTCTCTCAGCCATCAGTAGAAAGAAGAAGCTTGGTTGATTTGCCCTGTGTAGCATGTGTCTGTACTAATAAGGGGGTTTCAGGCAATTATGGCACTTAATTGTCTAAGAACAATATAGGATAAACTCTGGACTGTAGCCATTTTGTAACTATCCTACTATGACTCAGCACCAAAAAGTTAATGGCTTTAGTTCTCCCCCTCACCCCCAGCATAAATTTGTATGTTATATTTTCTCCTCGGTGAAAGAAATTTTGGTTTAAAATAGTTGAGTAACAACCACCAAAACAAAACAAAACAAACACCCATAAATCACAAAAACAACCAAACAGTTGTGGAGATATTTGGATCCCCAAAATTATGTAGTTGTCTTCAAGGGTAGAATCAAGACAGACCTTGCTCCTCCAGAAACCTTCAAGACCCTCTCTCCTTCCTACCTCACCTTCCTCCTCGCTAGCCAAACAACCAGGCCTTACAGTGTTGCTGTCTGCAATTATGGGTGAGAAACAAACAATGTTTTATTTTTCCTCATTTCTTTTAAGTTTTCACTGAATTCCATTTGGTTCTCCTTTCAATATAGGCTCAAGAGTAAGTTGGCAGGCCCTGGAAACTTCACAGATTTATCAGATTCTCCAGGTGATGAAAACATTCTGTCTCCCAGGAAGAAATTAAAAAGGTTACATTATCTCCTTTACCTTAAGCTCTCTGATGACTATTACACACTCTACATTGACTAGAGCTGCCATTCAACCAATAAGGATCCTGGTAAACAGACCACTTCATTTATCTTCTAGTGTAAGAGGCAGCAACGCTAAACGGAATAGCACAGAGTATTGGTATTGTCTTTATATCCAGCCATTCCACTGATAAATTTTTACCTTTGCAGAACAGCTGGTCAAACTAAGGAATTAACTCAGACAGCCACTGATAATGTCCTTTTCCTCTTTTAATCCAGGATGTTTAAAAGAAATACCAGATTTTGAGTGTCACAATGTTATTAATTTGAAAGAGATGTCACAGGGGAGGAAGAAAAAGGTAAATCATGAAGACTGATGCAGTTGATTCATGCTGCTCAAGTCCCCTTACCAAAGGGGCTCACCCAAATGTAGTACATGTTTGTCAAACACCTTCCAATTAAAGGACTTAATTAGCTCTTCCCATCCTTCCCAAACAGAAACAAACCATCCAATTAAGAATTAAGTATTACACAGACATTTGGTCAACATATTTCAAATTGGCTACCAAAAAAAAAAAAATGTAGCTATGTTTAACAACCCAGCACCATGAATTTTAGAAATCAAATGGCTCACGAGTTGAACTTCTGGTTCCAGACTGGGACTCAGAGTTTTCATCTGAAAACTTGCATCCCAAATTTGAACTGTCCCCTTCCTTTTCATTATCATCCTCATGCTGAGACATTAGAGAGAGTTGAGCTCCTTCTGCCTGGGGGGAATTGCTCTCATCTTTAAGTGGTGTGCTTGCTCTACTGAATTTCAACAGTGCTTCAGATTCTGGATTATTTTCAGAGGCATCCAAGGATGTGCTTTCATCTATCCTTCCTTTTTCGTTTATTTTGGATGGCTTGATTGCAATCATATTGTTCTCTCCTTCCAAGGGAAGAAGATCGACTTGAGACATGTTTCTCTCTTCTAATTTATTAATAGCTCCACTTTTTTTAGGAAGATCAGAAGCTTCTCTTTCACTTACTGCAGGATCATTTACTGAAGCCTTGATATTTTGTTCTGGAGCTCCGCCTTTGACAGCTGTCTTCATCTGTGTATGATAGCTACTTAAAGCACTATATGGCTGTGACATTATCATGAACAGAGTCTCCTTTTGTGATGGAAACATACGATTCCCAAACTTTTCTTGTTTAGGTAACTCTTCGGATATTGGAGACGCAGCTTCAGATGCTTCTTGAAGAAGCTGTTCTAAAGAGCTACTGAATTCACTGAATTTTGCAATATTTGAAACAGAAGTTTTTTCTATTGTTTCTTGTATTTCTTGAGAAGGACCTCTCTCTTGTTGATGTGGAGCATATATACTTTGACTAGTCTGTATTTCACCTTGCATTTTCTCACACGTATTTTCCATCACAGAAGCCTGTGTTTCGGAAACCTCTTTCAGTAGCTTCTGCAAATTAACATCAAATACATCATATTTAGCCTCAGGCAGCACAGATCTTTCTATGGTCTCACTGGTTTCCTGCAGCAAGTCTCCACCATGCTCATAAGTCCTGCTTTTAACTTCCACCTCAGCATTTCTCTGTACTGTGCTCTCAGCACGTCTTGGCTTAGGAGGTGGAGTTTTAGATGCCTCCTCCAGCAGCTTCTCTAAAGCAGAACTCAAGCCACTGACCTTGGATGAGGCAACAGACTTTTCTATGGTCTCATCAATTTCCTGTGGCAATTCCCCATCATGCTCATAAGTCCTGCTTTTAACTTCCACCTCAGCATTTCTCTGTACTGTACTCCCAGCACGTTTTGGCTTAGGAGGTGGCATTTCAGATACCTCCTCCAGCAGCTTCTCTAAAGCAGAACTCAAGCCACTGACCTTGGATGGGGCAACAGACTTTTCTATGGTCTCATCAATTTCCTGTGGCAACTCCCCATCATACTCATAGGTCCTGGTTTTAACTTCCATCTCAGCAGTTCTCTGTACTATGCTCTCAGCAAGTCTTGGTTTAGGGGGTATTGTTTCAGAGGCCTCCTCCAGCAGCTTCTTTAAAGCAGAACTCAAGCCACTGACTTTGGATGTGGCAACAGACTTTTCTGTGGTCTCATTGACCTCTTCAGGCTGATCAGTGTCATCTTGGCCTGTTGACTCTATGCTACAGTTAGTTTGTAATATACTTTTCAGGTCATTGGATGTTTTCAGTACCACACTTTTATATTCAGAAGGTTGAGATGCAAAGGTTTCTCTGAGCTGGTTCTGCAAACCAGCTTGAGGCCTCTGAGATCCCTGAAAGCCAACCTTGTCTGCTGCTTGATGTTGCACACAGAAAGGTTCAAACTCCCTAAACAGTTTTCTGAGGCTTTTTTTGTTTTCATGCTCATGTGGTGATAGCATATTAAGTTTTCCTGTGCTTTTGCTTATTTCTTCTTTTTGATAAGTAGGAGAAATATCAGGGCTCTGTTCTACTGTTCTTTCAAAGACCCTGCACTGATTTGAGTGAAAAGTTGTGTCTTTCAAAATGTTTTCTTTTGGGTTCAAGACAGATGATGTCTCAGAGGCTTCCTTTTCTAACTTCTCTAGGCCTAATTTGAATGCATCAAGCTCAGCTTTAGGTAGAACAACCTTATCCACAGTCTCTGCAACTTCCTCTTGAGGGAGATTGTCATCCAAAGGAGTTGTCTTGTTCTCCACTTTTTCTATAGGAAAACATAGCAAATCATCTATTGCTGTCTCCTTTAAAGCATCTTTATCACCAGGTGATTGAAGCAACTGCAAGGAAACATGATGTTCTTTTGATGAGACCATACCCTTTACTATACATTCTTTAACTGCTTGCTCTGGAAGACCCATCTTTTCCCGGGGTTTTGAGATAACTGGTTTTCTGTCCAGCTGAACAGGATCTGTATTTTTCATGTGCATCCCATTCAGACCTTTCAGGGTTGGTGATCCCAGAGGCAGTTCACATACCACAGAACCTAATTTCTGTGTTTTTTCTCTCTCAGATGTTTGCATTTGCTGTTGAATGAATTGTTGCTTGCTCATGTTATCTCTGCCTTTATCTTCTTTTGCTTTTCTTTCATAGTTTATCAAGCTAGCATTATTTGGCAAAGAAAAATCTCCCCTATCAATGCTATCCTGTAATTTAACTCTGGTGTCCCAGAAGTTTCTTAGACTCTGAAAGTGTGAAGGATCTGAAATTTGATTCCTGGACTTTTCATTCATTTTTTCTTTTAAAGACAAAATCTGGAAGCTGGGCTTCTGTTGGGAACAAGCAGCAACTTCTCCTTTAAGTGTTTCTTTCTCATCCTTGTCTTTGCTTTCTGGGAAAGCTGAAGTGGCACCAACTCTTGGCTGCAAGTTACTTGCTTCTGGCAATTCTGTATATTCATGAAATTCACCACCAGATGGAACTGTTCTTTCTATTTTTTCAACTGCATGGCCTGGTTCAAACTCAAAAGGATTTTGATGTTCATTTCTTGAAGCCGGGCTTGCACAGCTTAGTTCAGCACTTCCTAACATATTCTTTCTTTGATCATCCAACTCATTAGGTAGGTATAATGCAGTTTGTTTTATTCTGTCACTTCCTCCAAGACCTTTCAATCCACCACCACCTGATACATTAGTATAGAGACTAGCTTCTTTCTCTCCATGACTGGGGATAGTTTTATCCCGTTCCCAGAATGCTCTGATCTCCTTTATTCTTCTTTTTTCTTTAATTGCCTTCTCTGATTCATATTTCTGAGCTGATAGTTTCTGTTCCTGACGTTCCAAGAAATTAGATTTTTGAATTTGCTGCTTGATTTTTTGACCACATTCTCTTTCTTCAGCGCTTGTACAGTCAGATTCAGTTAGTGATTTACCATTTTGCTCCTCATTCTCTTCTCCTTTCTTAGGTTTCATTCTCTCCTTTATCAGCTGAGTATCTTCTGAAATAAATGATGCAGGTGGGTTACCAGTCTGTTGTTTCACCTTTCCAAATGGTAACTCTTTTGCAACTATTGTTTTTCCATCCATGCTAGGCCCACTGCATTCTGTAGGAAGAACTGCTGTTTTGGATGAGAAGTCCATTTTCTCTGTGGGTTCCCTCCCCTGGGGTCTGGCTGACACATGTTTCCGATCTTCAGTACCAGAACCTCTTTTAAACCAATATAAAACTTTTGGTACAGATTCATCAGCCACTTCTATGAGTTCATCAGCACGTTTGTCAGGCTTGAAAGTGGTTTTAGCATCTTGCTCCTCAACAAGATCAGGCTTACCTTGTTGAAGACTTTTAGACTTGGTATTTGACACCTCATGTACATCTGTCTTATCAGAAATCTGGTGTTCATCTACAATGTAAATAAACTTAGTTAGGAAACAGATACATGACTCTACAAATGTTTAATCTATCCTGAAAAATATCTCAGGTTTGTTTTTAAATTTGGCAGAGAAAAGAGTTCTCTGCCTTTGTGTTTTTGCAAAGAATAGAGTGAAAAATAAATTCCTGCACTGAGATATCCTACTGGAAGATTAATCACATTACTTTTGAAGGTGTGAGCAGTTAAGATTGTTTCAGTGGCTACACTGAAGGGTGGAACAGGTGGAAGTGGGACAACCCAGTGTATTGTGTTTAGTCCCACGAGCAAACTCCCAGGTCACAGTTAGTCACCAAGGACAGTTGACAGCAGTACACCAAAAAGTCTTCAGTTCCTCTGCAGACGGATCTACCAGGCCTTATGACAAGAATTTTATGCAAATGCCATCACTTCACCTTTATAATCTGCAATAAAGGTGCCTATCCAAGCTCTGATCTGATTGTCCATTCTTGAGAAGACTGATAGAAG
This sequence comes from Ceryle rudis, assembly GCA_033439905.1. Lineage (NCBI taxonomy): Eukaryota > Metazoa > Chordata > Aves > Coraciiformes > Cerylidae > Ceryle > Ceryle rudis. The sequence continues at coordinate 15,855 of JAAGNO010009305.1, read as the reverse complement.
ATCATCTAAAAAATACTGACTATATTAGAGCATTAAAATACAAAGAAAGTGATTTAGAATTTAGTTCTACAGTAAGTAGCACACTCTTACTGTTTCTTAGCTGTTATTTCTTAAATACAAGTTATTCCAATACTAATGAATACATGCTATATGCTACTGCCTTTCTGTTCTTCATTCCCATTAGTCTCTTACCAGTAAAGTTTTGGTGTGGCTTTGATTCATGGCTCAAGATCTGGTTGGATTTATTTCCACATGTCTCATCAACACTCAGTTCATTATTGGTACTTGGCAGGATATCGCTGGAGGTCTTCTGTGGAGTTTCAAGTTTCTTAGGAGCAACTGTCTTTGTCTGCAAGGTTTCATTAACCAGGAAGACTGACTTATTAGTGTCACAACGTCTGGATGCCAATTTATCTTCTTGTAAGCCATCCATTGTTTTTATTTGTAAAGCTGATGAATAGGTTCCCAAAGGCTTTACAGCAGAAATTTGCTTATCCCCAAATGAATTTGGTCTAATAGCATCACTTCCACTACTCTCTATTTCATCAGATTCTAACAAATCAAACTCTCTCATTTCTCTACTGTGGTGTAGCTGTGGGCTTTGTGAAGGTTCTCCTTTACCTGTGCTAGATGAGAACCTCACTTGTTTCAGTTTTTCCCGTGAAATTTGCGTGGAGTCTGCCGCTGCTTCTGTACGAGAGTTCTTCTCAGCCTCTCCTTCAAAAACAGTTGCAGAAGGAATGCCATTCTTTTTCTGAGCATCTAATATCTGACTAACATGAGCTTCTGAGTCAGTGGAACTTGAATTGCGTTTCAAAATTCCCCCGGGCCGGGTACCAATGACACTAATTCTCTCGGTCCATTTGTCTGGTTTTGGTACAAGGTTGTCTTTTTGTGACACAGGATTTGTTGCTTTGTGAATTAATTTTCTAGCTTTTGGGACAGGACGCTGAATTAGTCCTTTCTGTGATTCACCAGTGGGTTCTACAGAAGGCTTCTTATGCTTCTCTGTTTCATCATTTTGCAAATTTGGTTTAGGGTGGCTCTCTTGTGAGAGTGACAAAATTTCTGTAAGATACATAGAGAAGAAATCATAAGTTTACATGACACTCATCCACACAAACAGAGGGGCCTGACACCGCAGATCTAGAATACAGAGATTGTTTTATTAAAAGCATCTGCAGTAATACACAAGTGGTAATTCCACATAGGTGTTGATTTCATTTGTATGTAATAGGAAGTTTTAGCAGATGAAAATCCTGCAGTTATTTCTTATTCTAGAAACAGTAGCTGTTTGATGATTCCAAAGATAGACAGCACACCAAATTTTTGATCAGCATTATTCCTGCAAGGAATAAAGTCTGAAGGAAAAGGCAACTTTTGAATATGCATATACGTCTTCAGGTTCAGACCATAAACAGCAATCTACAGAAATGGAAGCAGGCTATTTCCACATTCATATAGAACAAGGTGAAATGCAGAAAGTATCTTCTGGGTAGGGAGATAAATTTTTTTTTTTTTTTTTTATTCATTCCTAATGTGCAAGTCTTCCTTTTTTCTGTTAGCAAACTTCATAACAGAGACAGGAGAGTAATTTCCACGTACAAGCCTGTAAATTAAGACTTCAAATGCTTGTATTGTGATATATCATCACTCAGGAAAGGGAGGATTTGAAAATAAACAGGACTGAGAAAACAAAGGAGAAAAAAAAAGGAATCTAAGAGAGTTATGCTGCTCCTGTTGAGCCAATAGCATCAATGACTGGAAGGTCATAAAACCAGCTATGCCAAATTCAAGGAAATTTCCCTGTTCTCTTAATAGCACTTGAAGACAAACAGCCATCTCCGAGTGCTTAATACCGACTAGAACTGTGAGTAAAAGAAAGGAAGCACAACCACTGACTCATGTAAACAGCTATTTCCTGAGTATATTCACGTGCTTTACATGAAATGAACTAGTTGATACCTCCAAGTAGTTAAGATAAATCAAGTTTTGATATATTACAAGAAGAGACAATGAAAGAAAAAATAATTTCCATATAAACCTCCAAGAAATTCTCAGTCATACTCCGAATAAGTGTATTTACCCTTCTTCGATAGCTGAGGTACAGTGGCTGGTCTGTTTTCTGATTCCGCACTGTTCAAGTTATCACCTGATGAGGTGGAATTGAATGGATTTCTCCTTTGCTAAAAAAGGAACAAATGTTAGAATTGTAGTCAAATGGTTATATCAGTACAGTCTTGACAAAATAAATGAAAGTGCAGTGATTACCTCACTACCCTGACAGTAAAGTCTGTCTGTATGCCTTTTAAATGTGATAGATGACAAAAAACCTAAACAATAAGAACCAGGAAACTATCAGAAGTGCTAGTCATAGCCTCATTATGTTCTTTTTGCAGGCACTAACACCAGAGGTAAGCCACCACGTAAAGACACTTGAAAATACCAACTTGTTTCAAGTTAAATAATTTTATCTCTAATTGTTTGACTTCAGAGATACTGGAACACAGCAGAACAACTCTTTGTGTCTGAAAAGGTTGGAACAGCACTTCAGCACTGAATCTTGGTTTCCATTATCTCCTCCAAAACAAAACAAACAAATTTCCAACTTACTATCTTCCTCAAACATTTATTTATCCTTACCACTGATGCAAAGAAGCACACAGTGCAAAAAATAACTCCTGCTGTATTCAATACCTGTCATACCTTTACTGATGGGATTGATGCCTTCATATGTCTTTCCTCTGGTTTGTCTAGCACAGAGGTAGTTGTTTTAGAACTGAAAAGAAAAAAGATATAACAACTTTGTTAAACGAGACATTACTTTAAGCCTTTTTGAAAAAGTAAAAGAAAAATTCATTTATACATATTTGAATATAACCTCTTGGCACCTAAAGTTTTCTATTTAGCCTGTTCTCAACAGATTTAGAAGCAAGCCTTCTCTTTCCATAGCAAGGGGATATTCTTGCTGCTTTGTTTTCTTGCAAACATTTCTTTGCTTGTTAAAGAATTCAATACAAATTCTTCTTGGGATGACAGAAACCGTATTTTTGATATCTTTCAGATTTTTAAGCAATCTTTATGTAAATATAGCCACTCTCCAAACAATATCAGTGTTACCATCTCCATCCTTGTCCTGCATTTATACTTCTAGGACTGAAAACAAAGTGGATGAATGTGTGAAAATCTGATAAAAATTGAGGTTTGCAAACTGTCCAAGTCAGAAAAATCAGAGGAACCCCATCACCCCTACAGTAAAGATGTGACATGACACACATCCCCTCAGGGGTACAGCTTATAAACTGTTCTTTCAGTTAAGCTCTATACAATCTGTGGTTTGATAGCATAAGTGAAGTTAACTATTACTTGTGATCCTGACTAAGTATAGCCCAGGTAGGGAGAAATTAAAACACATAGAAGTGACAGCTCCTACATTATAATCAAGAAATATTTAATCTATTTGCAGAATGATGCAAGGTTGTGGGTTTGGCTTTTTTTCCCCCAAAACAATCAGGTTTTTATAATTTGAGTTTATCTAAACATCTCACAATAGTAAAACTGTTTCTTGAAGATGAAAGTTTCTTTGTGGATTTAAATATGGTCTTCATATAACACCCACATTCAGTATTTTAACTTTCTATAGAAAATGCTGGCATTAACCAAGTTATATGCTTATTATTTTGTGGATGGAGAAAACAGTACAAGGTGGGAAAAAAAATTAATATTCTCCAGGTAAGAAATATGACCTCAGACTAGGAGAAAAGCAACTCCCATGGCTCTTCCTGTATAGAGGTACAAGGAGATTCCAATACTGAGTATTTCTTCGGTCAAGAATCTTTCAAGACTTTCAGATATTGATTGGTAAGTAGCAGAGCCATAAGGCAATGCTTTTGAGGACAAATGTGGTATCTCAGGACTTGCAAACAGCTCTCAGCATTCATCAAGTTGCAGGTTCAAACAGGAGCTGCCTCTCACATGGACGAAGATCTCTCCAATCTGGCAACTGGCAACAGTCTGCCCTGCTGAGAACAGCTCTCCCATCAGGACAGTTAACATCAATGGTTAGAAAAAAATCTGGCAGACACCCTTGAAAGTCTACTGGCCTCTGGACTACAAGTGTGTCTAAGAAGTGGCATCAGTCCCATTTTACATATGGGGAAACATCATCATGGAGAAGATGACACAGTAATGAGCAGCCTGATCACAAGTCCAGGAAAAAAATACCTGTTGTAATCTGAGCTATAAACTATCTCTTCCTTGCTCTTTGGTTCAATATTACCTTTAAGAAATATACCATTATACAATATATCACTATAGGTATAGCTGATCTTGTAATGGAAACAATCCCACGGGTGAAAAAATAAAGAGTTCTGAAGATGAGCAGCAGCTCTTATATGCACACAACAGGTATAATAGACTATTGTTCTTTTATATTCTCTCAAATAAGAAAAATAACATTCTAGTTCTCAAAGAGATCAATGTTGCAACTTAATTTATTTTCAAAACATATCATTACACATTACAGCTTTTAACCTTAATTCACTTTTTAAGTGTCTGAAAATACATATATTTAAAGAAACTTTGTTCTGCTGAATTGGAGGTTTTTTCCTTGTTTTTATAACCAACTGTGTTGGTGGTTTTGTTTTTATGAGCACCTGTGGGCTCCTGCACTTTGTGTCTCATCCACTACCAAACAGGACAAAACCAATTTTTTAATTGTATTTTATGTTTTAAAGTCTAGATCATCAACACTTCAACCCTTCCCTCATTTTTAAACAAGGAAAATATTGTTATGTACCCAGGGCTGCAAGAAACTGCAGCTTTCACAGGTGAGGAGATAACTTTAAGTCACATTGAACACACACCCAATCCCACAATATTTTAATGCAGTGCTACTTCAGACTTACCATGGAATAATTAACGAGCTGTTAATTTGGCATTACATAATGAAAATCCTGCTCTAAAGAAATCATAAGGTAGAGGGGAAAAAAAAAATCATCACACTCAGTATCCTATAACTAAATTTCACAACAAAGGGTCTGAAAAACACAAGTTTACCCTCAACTCATATAGATTGGAAAACAAAACCAGTTCCCAGATATGCTGCATTCACAAGGCTCATTTAAGGGAGTGTAGGAAGCCAAGCTGATGAATATACCAAAATTAAAAAAAATCCTGTACTGCAATTCAGCAAAACAAAGTGCTGAGAACCACAATGAAGGCTGAAGCTCTACATGGACTGGACAGCATTGGACAGGAACCAGGGGGTAACAGGGCGAAGGCAGAGGCAAAGCTGGAGAAAGGGATTATAGATTTGCAGGCACTCTCAATACATTCCACTTAGAAATGGCCTCCAATTCACAAAAAATGAAAACTCTCCTGGGCTCATCTTGAAGGGTAGAGAGTCTGATGTGAGTAAAGCTAGTGCAATTTAATGGTACTCCATAAAAAATGTCCTTATTTAGCTATGTCAGCACCCTTATTATTGTAGAAAAGTCACGTGGACCTTAATTACAGCTTTTGTGCAAATTTTCACCTTTCAAAACTCTAGGACCCATTCTTGTCCCCTGTTCAGTGCAGGCTACAAATATTTCCTAGCCTAGGGAAGAAAACAACCTACAAATCCTAATCTGAAAGATAAAACCCCTTTAACATCGCCCTTTTTTGAGTTTCAGCATATAGACAGATGGTATCACTGAAAAGAGGCAATATTGACTGTCTGAGTCACCCTGGGAAAACTTGTTCTGTGCCAGGTTACACCTTCAAAATCACTTCAGACACGTAGCCTGTAAAGGCTTCGGTATGCAAGAAAAGTACTGTGGTGATACAGCGCCCAAGAAAAAAATTAACTCATAACTTCATTACTGAATTTAGATATTTGGGGTGTGGGAATGAAGATCACAGAGCTGGTTTTGAGAATATAGTTGTGGGCTGATTTCTGTTCCAGCACCCTGACTTCACAGCAGTTGAACTGGATTTGAACTTGAGCAGTTTACAAACAGATCTACCAGAACAGAACTTTCCTCACATTCAGTAAGAAATCTTTTGGTTTAAAAGCAGGTTCCAAACAAACAAAAAAAAAATCTGGGTAATTTCTTATCACATATCTTCCGGTCCCAGTGCTCAGGTTAGCAGTTATTGCAAGCCAATGATTGCCTGAAACCCACTCTTAAAACAAGAAGGAAATAAAAAAAAAAAAAAAAAAAAGAAAGAAAAATGAACCCAAACCTTAAAACCCTCAACTCCCACAAGCCTACCCTTAATGCAGCACTTTAAAATGTTTTAAAAGTCCAAGTGCTGGAACGACATATATCATTTGCACACTGGAACCTGTGAAGTCACTTTATGCAGTCCCAAGCTCCAGAATGATACTGTTTCATCCTCCTGGTTCTGGCCATGTTGAGACTATGTTGAGACATAGCAAGAAAAGTGAATTAATTCCTTGCAGCTCTCCTATCCCAACAACCAAATTAAATGTTTGCACTGTCTATTCTGTCCCTTTCCACCCCAACTGGTGGGCTTATTAAATTGCTAACGTTATGTTTCCCCTTAATTCCTAATCAGTTGCTGCCATCAGAGACAGGCCCACAGCCATGTCAGACCAGTTGCTTTCAAAGTCCAGTATCAAGAGAACAGAAAGGAGTATTTTAACAACATACGTTGCCTCCTGCAACTTCCCATATGCAATGTTGTGTAGAATAATCTCAGTCATAGTGAAATAATCCCATACTGAAATCATAAGCAATGAATTGCATATAGTAGTGCCATGTTTGCTTACTTCAGCTTTTGACATTTTTAGAAGAAAAGAATCACAGAATAGAATCATAGAATGTTTTGGGTTGGAAAGGTCCTTTAAAGGTCAACTAGTCCAACCCCTCTGCAATGAACAGGGACATCCCTAACCAGATCAGGCTGCTCAGAGCCCTGTAAACCTGACCTGGAATGTTTCCATTGCCACGGTGCCACGGGGCACCTACCACCTCTCTGGGCAACCTGGGCCAGTGTTTTACCACCCTCAGCATAAAAAATTTCTTCTTTATATCTAGTTTGAATCTGCTCTCTTTTAGTTTAAAGCCATTACTCCTTGTCCCGTTGCAGCGGGCCCTGGTAAAACGTCTGTCTCCATTTTCAGATGTTGGTAAGACAAATACCCCTTTGTGTTCACTGTGATAGTGATAAATGTAGGACAAGAAAGACCAGCAATGCAAGTCAGAGTTAAGACTTACACCAACCTTTGGTGCCATTCATCGTGAACGTGCGTGCCCAGTTTGCAGACCACAAAAGTGAAAGTTTCAACTGCTACTAGATACTGTACAAGTGCATAGTAGGAGAAAAGCCTTGCTGCAAAGAAAAAAAACAGATGACGTACAGAGAAGAATTTAGAAGACAGACAAGAAAGTGAAAGACTACAGGGCTGATCGATGGCACAACCAGAAGTAAACCAGTCATCCTAAGAAGTAACTCTGTCTCTTACCTCAGTCTGTTCATCAAAAGCACAAACAACATCTACCTGTGTTACACCCTGGTTCTTGTTTCCTCAATGGTGTTGAGGAATCTGGCCATTTAAAGACATTTCATTTCCACCTGCTGTCACCCTAGCTAAGAGAGCAGCACTTTCCTTTTCAAATGTAGGCTTTTTGAAAGCTTTTCACAGAGCAAATGAACTACTACCTGTAGGTATTTTAAAAAGACATCTCTCTCCCTCTCTTAGAAATCAACTCCGGATATTTCAAAGAAAAGTGAAGCTGTTTGGGATGTTTACAGACTTGAAATAGAGTAATTTAACTCAAAATCCTCTCTGATTCAGAAACTACTTATTTATCTTTCTACAACAATATAGCCATTCAGGCATATCCATGCTGACTGTCTTGCCTTTGTCTGGATAGAAGCCTCTCCCTGCCAGAAAGACTTTTATTTTTCTTGGTAGAATCTGACTTATTTTCTGCAAGTATCCAAAGATTCTATTTCTTTCCACCTGAAATAAGTTTGGTCTCCTTAAAAGAGTCTCAGAGGTCTTAAACTGTGCACCCAAAAATCTGGAAAATTCTGAAAAGCAATTTCTCTGTCTCTGATTCTTTGGATGATCCAAGCTTAAAATTCAGGTTGAATCCATAGTCTGGTCTCATTAAGTGACTAAATGAAGACATGCAAAAGGTTATTGTCCCTTTATTACTAATTGCAGGACTGATCACAGCCAGCCATCAAACCAGAAAATCCCGGTCTCCCTTCTGGAAGACAGACTAAATTGTGACATGTTAATATGCGTGGGACTTTTCTATGCACCACTGACAACTTTTTCCCTGCAGAGGTAACAACACATGAATATAATTTGTCAACCTTCCACAGGCATGGATTCCTTGGGAGATTTATAGGAAAAATTTGATGGCTTCTGAAATAAGAGGTAAGTACAATATTTGGCTTTTCACCAGTCCTGATATATACATACTAAGTGTGATTAAACAGTTTACCTTGAAATAGATTTCATTTGTTCTTCTTCTTGATGTTCCTCAATGCCGTGTAGTTCTGGTGGCACAAAGACTTCTTTTTTAAAATTGCTCACCCAGGTGTTCTTACTTGATTTGTTCTGGCTCATTTCAGCTAAAACATGAAACAAGAATATTGTCATCTCCCCTATGTTCATGCAGGCTTTCTTAACAAGCAAATACAAGTATTTGCATTCAGTCCTACAGTTATTTCAAAAGTCCATTATGCTTGAATTATGTACGGATGTGGATCTGGTGTCTTCTGAATAATTTTTTTTTAATGCTACGAGATGTGTCACATACTGCTCTGAATACTTCACTCTGCTATTCCAGGCACATCTGCTTTAGACCTTAAAGTGATCCTAAATGGAGAGTTTTCTACAACAACCCTGGTAAAGACTGATCCTGTAGTTCTTGCATCTTTATAAACATGGAAAATTCAACCTTGTCCTGAGGAAACAAAAGCAATTAAAGCATAGGAAACTGAAAATATGTTGAAGTGCAGTTAAACAAGTCAGTTTTTCTCTTCCTACAGCAGTAAACTGGAAGTTAGTCATAAGTCCAGTTTAAGCAGGTGGCTAATCCTTTATAAATAAAATTACTGCAACAAGTTAAGAATGGGGAAAAAAAAGCCCCACCTCATGCAGCAAATGCAAATACACCTGCATTTCTTTTTGGGGTGGGACAGAATCCTATTCTGATAGCCCCTTTCAGAGTCAAAACATTAGTTTACGTTATTTGCTCTACTGATTTTTGTACTTCAACAATTAAGAAATGAAGAATTTCTTAGCATGCAAAAATAAGCAAGATTTTTACTCTTGCTTTTGCCACCCATAAATGCAAGCAACAATATCTTGACACCTGATGAGTCACTGAAACCAGACAACTGCACACAGTTCTGAAGGTACCAGTATGCCCTTTTGTTCAAGTAGTAAGATTTGGAGTAATTAACCTTCTTTTAAAATAGTATGGCTTTAAGTACTTTCCTTTAAGCTATAATTTACTGTAAAATTTAGCTAAAATTCTACAGCTGATTTTCATAACCTTCCTGCCCAAAACCAGACCAAACCACAAACACACCACACTTTCCACCTGGGCACTTTTGCATTCTTTTCTGTGTCAGGCCTTTTCTTTTTAACCTAAAACCCCCAAAACATCACGTAGTAACCTCAGACTGAATTAACTGTCATTACCCAAACTCATCTCTGGAAATCTAGGAATTGAGAAAGTGTCACACTGCAGACACAGGAAAACAAGGCTAAATTGCAGAAAGTAGGAAGCTGTGGTCCATTCAGTTTTAAGAGAAGTATGTTACTTGCTTCACTAGCACACAGTAAAATCCCTTAACAGAACTTGAAAGAATAAAGATCATAAATTTAAGTACAATCTGTTAAGAATAAGAATCAGAAGGATTTAGTAGGACTAAAGAGAACTTTGTAGAACTTAAAAGGGGATGGGGGTCCATTTCTTTAAGGAAAAAAAAAAAAAAATCACTTTCTGTACAAAGGATGACAAAATAGTCCAAGACTCTTTGGGTTAGAAAGTCAGATGCTGAGAGATTTATAACAGTATACAGGATTTTATAATGTTTTTGTGAATATAGATTGATTGTTCACTTTCTCTCCCAGGGATAATGTTAATGGTGAACAGTTCAAAACCAGAAAAGAAAATGGTCACTTCCTATGTGGAAAACCTTTATTTTAAAATCCCTCAAGACAGGACATGGTGAATATTCAAGAGGTATGGCTTTAAAGAACTTATTGAATAGAACAAATTAATGGTGAAAAAATAATCCTGAAATATCGCCTCTATTTCAGAAAAGTCTCAGGTGCAATTGGCTGCAGGCTGGTTCTGACCTTGGAGCCTCCACATGTTGTAAGGCACTCTCAGAGGCAGGGTGCTGGGAGATGAGCTTTGCGTCTGGTCCAGTAAAGCAGCTTTTAAGTTCTACTCTTTTGTTTCATTTCTCTCCAAACAAAACATTGTATTTACTTCCAATGTTAAACAAAATGCAATACCTTCCCACATTCTGACCTTCTTTAAAAGAAGATTTTCAGAATACAATATTTATTATTAAGTGAACACCAAGCTGTCAACATTACTTAGTGTACACACAGTACACTACTACGTATCTGGGCTACTAAATTCATGCCCGCAGCTGTTATCTAGCACATCGTACAATAGAACTGTAGAATGGTTTGGGTTGCGAGGTTTCTTTCAAGGTCAGCTAGTCCAATCTCCCTGCAATGACCAGGGACATCTTCGACTAGATCAGGTTGCTGAGAGCCCCGTCTAACCTGACCTGGAATGGTTCCAGGGAAGGCACATCTACCACCTCTCTGCACAACCACTTACAGTGTTTCACCACCCCCATTGTAATCAATTTCTTCCTTATGTCTAGTCTGACACAGTTGGCTTTAAGATACATTTGTAACAGATCATTTGAGGACACCCACCATGATGTGGGGGATGGTGGGTGCCTTTACAGGTAAGGCGGACAAAGGATGCCAGTTGTAGCTGCCAGAACTCCCGGCACATATATTTGGTGCCTTTGGTTTCCTTAAAGAAACAAAAAACCCCAAACCACCTATGCTTCAGAGGTCTCAAACTGAGCTCCCAAAATCTTGGAAATCTACACTAGAGAGCAATTTCCTCAATCTCCGACTCTTTGCATATTTCAGGGTAACTCACAGGGCCTCAAAAATAGGAATAAGAATGCAGTCCAAGAGTGGAGATGGCTTTTAATCCTACATAGAAACAAAAGCCAGTCCCTCCTCTTAGCAGTCAACACAGAGAATTGTCATTAATACATAGCATGGGGGAAGAGGAAAGCTTACACTCTAAACTACATGGGAAATCTGTCCCAGGTTCGTGAAGGATTCCTGTTTCACAAAGGACAGCACTCACACACAGAGCTAATAAGCAAAAGCAGCGTTATTCAAGCAAACCCAACTAGTTACCTAACATCCCCACATACACACCGACCCCAAGGTGGTAGACAAACCTCCGAGCAGAAGGAGGGCACGTAACATGGTGCTTGGGAAGATGAGTCATTAGGTCCTAATACCTTCTGTAGGGCATCCCCTGGATCAAGATGTGCATCAGGCTGACCTTCTGAAAATGAAACCTCTCTCCCCGCAGCAGTGCGCTACTTGTAGTTCTCCTGATAGGGGCATGGAGATTGCTCCAGCATTGGTGCATGCATGGCCAGCACATGTACAGAGGCTGAACAGTATTTTTCCAGCCACAGTGGCTCACAGCGGTCATTCCCCGCGTTGGGCATACGTGGGGGTCTTGGGGCACCTCTGGTGGTCGTTACTTCATCAATCTTCAGCTCCCTCATCCCGTCCTTGAGACGTCCTGTCATTGTTTGGTTCCTGATATCGCTCACCAGACAACAAGGAGCTGGCTAAGACTGGCTGAGTGCCCGACTGCCCCGTGCGCCTGCACGTTCCAGACACGGGGGCGAGTACCGTGCTCTCCAGTGCAGTGCGACAACAGTGGTGTGCGGATGGGCCGCAACAACGGATCAACATGTTCCAGTACAGATACACGTCCTTTTTTCCATCATTTTCTCCTTGTAGAGGAACCAGTATTTTTTTTTGTTTGTTTGTTTTCATTTCACAGATAACAGTGCCTGAAGCTAACTCAGAGATAGTATTTCCAAAATAAAATATAAACCAAAGGCTTACCAAGAGTGGCAGGCTTCCGACGCATAGAAGCTCTAATAATATCAGCTCCATGTATCTTATCTCTGTGCCTCTTTGATTTTGCTTCATAAAACCACTGCCCACTCATATTCTTTAGCTGAACATCATCTTTGACTTTTTCTGGTAAATGCCTAGGGAAGGAGAAAAAAAAAAAAAAGATATATACACAATCTACTTAGCTGCATAAACAGAATAAAACCTGGATTGGGGAAGAGGACAAGACAATGTGTTTTGCTGGGATTGGGGTTTTTTTAACCCCTAGGCATGTTATTCCCACCTTCTGACCTGTAACACCCCCCCCCATTTAATTATGAGGGAAGAGAATGAGCTGGAGAGGGAAGAGCCTCAGACCCATCACTCTCAGAGCATCAGCTGAAGTAACTCTTAAAAAACCCCAACACAACACATGCTTTGCTATGACAAACTCTCAAGCAGAGACAGCCCTGCCAAAGTCTTCCGTAACTGCAGATCATACCTTCTTTCCTCCACAGGCCAGTTTTCCAAGGTTAAAATTGAGATAAGCTAACAGGGCAGCATAAGAAATCTGTACCAAAATTAAATCCATGGCTTTTCTGGGGCTCAGATGATGACTTTTCAGGCTTTTCCTGTGGCACTACTTTTAAACACACATTCCAAAAGCCCACTGGAAAAATGGTGCCATTTTTTTCTAAAGGTTACACAAAAACCCTTATATGAATGCAAGTCACAAAGGAAGACATCATCACATGGAAGAATCAACAAAATACATTTGTGCCATTTATTAACCCACATGCACAAACTGCAGCCACTTTAAATACTTGTGAAGCAAATATTTAATAATTTGTTTTCAGACTTCAAGGTCACCCTGCTTTTATGAAGCGTACTTTAACAGGAGTTGTTGTGTGCAGTTTGAGAGGTTGTCTTCTTTCCTCACTGGGCATATAAAAACACATTAGGTTTATACATGGCCTGGAGACTAACCTGCAGATCAGGAAAGTTACTAGAGATTTAGAGAGTGCTTAACCAAAAAAAGTTGAGTCAGGCTTCATCTGCCTTCTCCATTTATGTTCTTTCCTTCAGCAAACAAGCTAGTAACAGAGCCCAAGGGAGAAATCAAAACAAATCAAGTTACTTAGACTTTAAACACAGTCCACATTGCTGCGAGATGGTGCTATCTTCTACAGGCTTGATGGCACATCATAGAATGGTTTGGGTTGGAAGGAACCTGTAAAGGTCATCTAGTCCAGCCCGCAAGGAGATTCATGCCAGCTTTATATTGCTCCTGAGTTCAGGAGAAGGAACTTCAAGTGCAGTCAAGTAGCTATAACAGTCCTTTTATTACAGGTTGCAGGTTTCACTGTCAAGTACAGACAGCCATTCAGAGAAAAGACACTGAGCCAGTCCCAAGCCCAACACTAAGATAGACCACTCTCACCTGTTGCTCAACTTCTCCTTCATCCTTATACAGCCAGAAATAGAAAAAGCTTATTTGAAGGATGAGATAACATTGGCTTAAGTTGCACCAGGGGAGGTTAGAATTGGATATTAGGAAAAAATTCTATACTGATAGAACAGTGAAGCATTGAAACAGGCTGCCAGGGGGGAGGTGATGGAGTCACCATCCCTGGATGTGTTCAAAAAAATGTGTAGATGTGGCGGTACAAGACATGGGTTTAGTGGTCATGATAATGTTTGGTTGGACTTCATGATCTTATAGGTCTTTTCCAACCTTAAGGATTCTATGATTATATGGATGAGGAAAGGCTGAGACACCTGGGTCTGTTTAGCCTGGAGAAGACTCATCAGTACTTACCAATATCTAAAGATTGAGTGTCAAGAGGATGAGGCCACTCTTTTCAGCGGTTCACAGTGACAGGACAAGGGGCAACAAACTGCAACCCAGGAAGTTCCACCCCAACATCTAGAAAAGGTTCCTTCCCATGAGGGTGAAGGAGCCCCAGCACAGGCTGCCCAGAGAGGTTGTAGAGTCTCCTTCTCTGGACATGTTCAAAACCCACCTGAACACGATCCTGTGCAACCTGCTCTAGGTGACCCTGCTCTAGCAGGTGAGTTGGACTAGATGACCTCCAGAGGCCCCTTCCAACCCCTACCATTCAGGGACTCTGTGAATGCATCAGCTATATTAGAATTTGAATACCTAAACTTCTTTTTGAAAGTACTGTTAATAGTCAGTCCTTCCATGGTGTGTAAACAACTTCTGTCTCAAATCGGCTACACACAATTGAGACTGCCAGAAGCTGAGATCACCAGACATTTTTCATGCCGAGATTCAACAGTCCGTAGCATTACTGGGGCATTTAAAATTTGGCCCTCTCTCTTGCTTATAACTCTGTGCTTCTCTAAGAGCCAAAATACACATTTCTCATATGCTTCAGGTGTTCCAGGTTGCAGGAGGAACACAGTAGTAGCTTCCCTCTGTCCTCAAGCAAATATATTACTCAGGTATGAGCCAGCTCCTCATTGCTCAGTCAGTTTAGGCACATAGCCAGCAGGAATAGTGGGAAATAAGGCATGCAAGGAATTTTTACACAGATGATTGCTTCTTCTTTTCACCTTCTTTGCCATATGTTGTTTGACTTTTCAGAACAGAAGTTCCTTATGGCAAGGGCCTGGCTTCTCAGCTATTTGTACAGCCTGCAGGGCAGCAGAACTCTGCCCCCAGCTAGTGCTTCAGGGCAGCATGACAACACATGCCAAGGGAGGCTCTCTAGAGGGAAGGTACCAAGTCACAGGAGAAGCACAAGTATGCAGTGCCCTCACCCTGTTTGTTTCAACCCTTTTACCTCAGACACTGTCCACTCCTTTCCCCTTTGTATTCAACCACTGAGACTAGGGTGTGGTAGGAGACCTTCACAAGTCAACTTCAACCAATAAAACACTGTAGAAGACAACAGGATGCCAGGCCTCTCAGCTGTGTCAGCCTACTTACCTGTGTGTTGGATTCTCAGATCTGTGGTCAATTAACATAAGCAGGACAGACACAGGGGTATGGATCTGTAATGGCTTTAGACTCCTTGTCACCCATGGTCAATGCAACTGTCATTTTGGCTGGAAGTGAATGTCAGGCACTTTGCTCCCACCCCTGCTTGCTCGCTGTGGAAATTAGCATATCTTAATTCCACCAGCTAAACAGGCCTTCTAGACTTTGGGAGACAATTATGCTCACTAGCAGAGGTATAAATGTGCTCTCAATTTACCCAGTACACACTTTACAAATCACCTGCCTGGCTGATAAGACTTGTATGGCAAGAAGTGACAGAATCTTGTAGCAGCTGATTACAAACTACTTTTGCTGCCTCACCTTGATGGCACTTGCCCTTTGCTAGCTTGGTGTCACAGTTTAGGGACAGGGCAGCCCACTAGACCTATAACAACAGATGGTCTCTCTTAACCACCCCTCCCGCCCCAAGGGGGAAGGGAAAAAGAATAAGGGAAGGAGAGACTTAGCGATTAGAAAAGGAAACTAGAACAGCTGTAATGAAAATTATAATAAAAATGGAATATATACAAAACCAGTATCAAACCCAACCCCTCAGTGGCAATTCCATCACCATCACCACTGATGCTGTGGAGCAGACACCAGGAGAGTCCCAGACTGGGCCCCACAGCAGACGGGAGCTGTGTTCAGGAGCTGGATTCTGGTACTGGATTCAGGAACACAC
>JAAGNO010009304.1:24025-48441 GCA_033439905.1 Ceryle rudis | reverse complement strand
CAGCTGTAGCAGGCTGGGTGGGATGTTTGGCAGGGAGGGTGCAGGAAGGAGAGTTGGCAGAGCCACTGGGCACTGCTGGGTGCCCCCAAAAGGTACACCTCAGGACTCCAGCTCCCTTGCCTCCACACAGGGTGGCACACACACCATGTTGAGGTTATTCTCGTTGTAGCCAGATATCAGAAAGAGGAGGTTGGCACAGGGCTTGTGCAGCAGTGGGTACTGCACAGCTGAGGGAGAAACCTCCACACCTTCTTTATCTGCAGCGAGGCATCCATTCTGCCGAGCAGAAGCTGCAGATGCAAAAGGGCAAGGTTGACTTCTTGCATTTTCCTTCTTGTAACCTAGCCCTTGGACTGCCTCCCCCAACCCCCTACTGGCCGCTGTCCGTGTGACCTGTCCCACCAACTGGCCAGTGAGGGGATGTGCAGCATAGAGTCCCCACAGGAGTCAAATCTGTCTTAGCCTGCCTGCACCTCTGAAATGTGTAGAGCTCATTGCAGGAGGCAATGCTGACTGAATGCACACCAGGGGAATCGGTATTTGTGACTGTCCTCTTTCCCTGCACTTCCCCCAAGTGTTGGAGTAATTTTTCACTGTCATTAACATCCACACAGCAAAGATGCTTTTTTCCAGATGGTCTGTCCAGGAATTCAATGAGTGCCCCCATGGAAAGACCAGTTTCAATGCCTGAAGATCCTACTGAGTTGGAAGGGGCCTCTAAAAGTCATCTAGTCCAACTCCCCTGCAGTAAGCAGGAATATCTTTAACTATACCAGGTTGCTCAGAGTCCCATGCAATATGACTTTGAATGTTTCCAGGGATGGGACATCCACAGCTTCTCTGGGCGATCAGTGTCAGTGCTTCACCACCATCAGCATAAAAAATTCCTTCCTCATATCTAGTCTAAATCTCTCCTCTTTCAGTTTAGAACCGTTACCCCTTGTCCTGTTGCAACAGGCCCTGCTAAAATGATTGTCCCTATCTGTCTTATAGGCCCCCTTTGAGTATTGAAAGGCCTCAATAAGATCTCCCTGAAACCTTCTCTTCTCCAGACTGAACAACCTCAACTGTCTCAGTCTGTCCTTGTAGGAGAGATATTCCAGCTCTCATCCAGGTAATTTTTTGTGGCCCTCCTCTGGACCCACTCCAACAAGTCCATGTCTGTCCTGTACTAAGGCCTCCTGAGCTGGATGCAGTACTGCAAGTAGGGTCTTACCAGCATGGACTAGAGGGGGAGAATCACCTTCATCAGTCTTCTGGCCACACTTCTTTTGATGTATCTCAGGATACAGTTGGCTTTCTAGGCTGCAAGCAGACATTGTCAGCTCATGTCTAGTTTTTCATCCACCCGTATCCCCCAAGTCTCTTGTTAAAAGTTTGCCAGTAGCGTCCATAAAGAGGTTACACTTCCTTTGACCTTCCTTTTCTGGCTGACATACCTGTAGAAGCCCTTCTTACTCTTTGTGTCTCTTGCCAAGTTCAGCTCCAGCTGCACCCTGACCTTTCTGACCTTGTCACTACACAACCAGACAACATTCCTATACTCTTCCAGCATCATAGAATCAAAGAATCATCATGCATTTCATTGGAAAGCAGAAGCTGTAACCTGCATGCAAAACACCTTTGGTTTTGATGTGGAACACTGCAACTTGGTTTTCTAGGTTGAATTATAGTTGCGGCAAGGAGATTACTGAGGTCACCAGGAGCTTTTTTACTAGCCTAGGAGCACACTAGTCCTCCCAGGTGTCTTGTATGAAAAGCATGGCTGCTGTGGGACTTGCCTTTGTAAAGGACATTCTACCAAGCCTGCCTACTCAGCAGCCTGCAAAAATGGGCCCTCCTCACTTTCTGCTTACAAACACCAAAATTAATGTTTTCAAGGAGATTCAAGCAACGTGTTGTGCAAGCCGTTCTAAGGCACCGATTGTACAGCCTTGGGAGCAGCCAACATATCTGCTTCTGCCCAGTTTTCTGCAGAATGAAGTCGATCACAGCTGGGAGATCGTACATTGCCATTTCATGAAAGCTGCAACACGGGAGTAGTGTGTTGGTTATAAGGTAACACCAGGAGAGCAAACTCAGCTGTGATTTTTTTTTTGCTGCCTTGCATTGCTCATATACTGCAGGATTTAACATGCTGATTTTCCAGTAGGAAATCCTTATGAGCTAGCAGATCCCTGTGCTGGCTGAAACTGCACAGGGTCTGAAGGCATCCCTCCTGCTGTGGCCTCATCCTTCCCTAAAAGGGCTTAGTCTTCCCATAACCATGGTTAGCAGTAAAAAAAAAACGGTGCAGAGCCTGGCTAGCTGTGCAGTCAGGTGCTACACACAGCAGCTCCACAGACACAGAGTTGGCTCTTGTCGGGATTACAGCACCAGCTCTGCTCTGAGAGATGCTCTTTCCCAGGAGGGAATGGAGCACTACTTCCTGCCCATGTGCTTTTTAGTGTGATAGGGTGAAATGCAGACCTACTTTATTAGGATTTCTTCCTGGAAGTGTGATTATGAGCTTGGGAAATTCAGGACTGCTCTGAAGATCAGCTCTAGAGAGGCAGTAGCACCTTAAAAAGCTGTTCTTGGGGACAAGGTTTCTGTGGACAACATCTATGAGAAGGGGAGGTGGCAATGATGCTTGTGGACACCTTGCTGGGAGGCTTGCCCAGGGAGGTCCCTGCAGATGCCCCAAGATGTATCTAATGAATCCAAAGGATGTGTGCCCCCATGCTGGCAGCAGTGCCCTGTGCTCTTATTATGAAGTGGGCAGGTCTGCACAAGTACCTTCATCCTTCCCAGGCACATCACCAGGAGGTCTGGAGGAGGCCATACCTGGGGATTAGGTGCTCTGACTTGCATGCTTGGAGGCACCCACCTCTGCCTAGAAGTTAGTCACTGGCAGAGAAGTTTGCCATGCTTTTGTAATCCACGCCAACCCACCCCAAATCCCAGAATTCAACCTGGTCAGCTGAAAGGTGCTGGTGTTTCTGGGACCACCTTGTTCCCCAGCTGTTTCCCAGCCAGATATCATAGCTAGAGTCTGCTAGTATGAAGCCAAGGCTGTTGGTAGCCAGATTTTCCACCCAGTGGCTGCTGTCTCCAAGGAACCCTGCTGGAGAAACATGACTAGTCTGTCCCTTAGATGTGAAAGCAACAGGGTATTTCAATGAACCAGAATTTCTCTACTTCCTCATTCCAAATTCAGGACAAAAAAAGCCTCTTTCTTGCACTGCCAGAGGACCTACAATATTCTTTTTAATGACATCTCCTGATGAAGAAATCCTTGCTATAGTTGTCTTGTGGTTGCCTTCATTGTCTCAGGCTGGAGAGCTGTGGACAACCATCTGAAGACCCCAGGTGCTCATGCCCACAAGCTCAGTACTGTGGCCACTGACAATAGCCACGTGAAATCTCAGATGTACAGTCTTGTTTCATACCCCAAAGTCACAAATATATGGGGAAAAAATTAAATGAGTAACGTTCATCCCTCCACCTGTTTGTTATACTAAGGGTTTGCTGGTTTTTTTTTTGTTTGTTTGTTTGTTTGTTTGTTTCCTTGTGAAATAGAGCTGTACCTCTGCTCCTAGGATTTTCTCTCCCATAAGGAATTCTGTTCAGTCTGACATGGTAGTTATCAAGAGTCAGGACTTCATATTCCTCATTGGGGTACCCTCTATGGCAGATAATTTGGCTCTGGGGGAAGAAAAATCCATGTGGAAAGCTTTCCATAGATGAGGTGCTCATTTGTCTTGAAGAGCACATCCCTAATCTGCTGGGCTACCTTTGTAAAACAAAAAACCTGCAGCAGATGGGACATTGCTTGGCCTGGGGAAAGAGGGTGCTCTGTCTGAACCCCACACCCACCCCAGGGAGAGATGGCCAAGGGAAAAGGAGACACTCAGTCATGGGCTCATGCCTGTGAGCAGGAGGGGAGCTGGTGGCAGCAGGGCTCCCCTGCAGCAGCACATGTGTTTGGAATGTTTCCAGAAACAAAGATTGAAACCAAAAGGATTTACTGACAGCTGACACCAGTGGCAGGACACGTCATGTCAGGCTCTGAGCTGATGTGTGGGGCAGATAAGATGGTGGGGCGTATTGAACCTGTTGAGCTGGGCTGACTGGAAGGGCAACAGGACAAGTCCCATAGGATTTGTCGCAAGGCTCTGCTTGAGGTTTATTTATGCTGAAAACTCCACAGATTGGGCAGTTTCAGTCTGGTGAAATAAAGCTATGATCCTGCCTACACATCACTGTATGCTTGCCTTGTCACATGGCTGGTGGAAGAGATTAATTTCAGCAATTTTATTGCCCATGTCTTGGGTCCAACTAAACCCACCTTCAGAGACTTTCAGAACTCAGCTGGACACAGCCCTGAGCAACTTGCTGCAACTGAAGGAGAGAAGCCACACACAATTTTTTACCCTCCAGGAAGCTGTCTGATCAAATCCAGACCAAAATTACCCCCATCTCTAATTGACCTGATGATAATTGCACTTAATACTGCTGGGAGGAAGAAGACTCCTTCAGGGAGCAGGGCTTGCTAATGATGGTGTGGAGGCAACTGTTCCACAAAACCAGCATATGCTGTGAGCTGAGCCCTCTCTCCATCCCTCTCTTACCCAGCTAATGTTCGCAAACTTTCAGACAGATTGGAAATTCAAAATTCTCTTTACTTAAAGTATTCATAAAATTCTCGGGATTCGTAGATTTTTTCTGCTTGATGGCATCTTCTGAGTTTGCAGGTGCTTGTATCAAAATCAGGATTATAATAAGCAGCCACATCTTGTGTCTGTGTAAATAATTGTTAATAATAATTATTATTTTAATAATAATTATACTACATTGTCATGAACGCCTGTTTCTACTTGGTTATGATGGGTTAAGATCCTTATATATCTGAAGACCATATATCATGGTCTGGGCTGAGGAAGCAGAGGGAATTTGCAGTTCCAGCTTCCATTACAGTCCACACAAGGCTTTTCATACTCCTCTGTACAGACTAGATCTGGTACTAGGCAAGACTCATTTTTATATTTTTATTTGTTAAAAGAAGAGGAACAGCTTTATAATGCACAAACTGAAGTGACAGGATATACTATTGGGGTAATTGTCACTGGGAGGGAATTAATCTGAATTAAGAGCTTATGCTACAGAAGGAACACATTGGCTGCACTACATGTCTATGCTTTTGCTGTTTCTCTATTAGCTTTTGCACCCAGAAGCCACTATTAACTGAAGGATCCTATGAACTGAAACTGGTAGATATACGCAGTTAATATTACATATGATTTCTAGTCCTTTGGCAGGCTCTTAAAAATTAGAGCTTAACCTCAATTCAATAGCATGAGTTGCAAATCTTCTCACCAGTCATCTGGTTACTCTCTACCTCCTTCCTTCCTCTTCCCAATGGGTCTCCCATGCTGTGAGATGTATCTGCCCCCTGAAACATTCCCAGTAACCCTCTCTATGGTATTACCAAGACACAAGTTACCAAGAAAAAAAAAAGCAAACAATGCTTTTTCACCCTCAGGATAGCTCCAATGCAGATTTGAATGATGTGGAGGAAAATACATTACCAAGCAGAGCCCACTGTCGTGTCTGATCAGGCTGGTGGTGTGAATGGCGGAGGCTCTACATCACCAGTGTTAAAACAAGCACATTGTTTCAGAGCCCTGCTACATTGACACCATGCTGGACCATATCACCTCTCCTCCAATTAAGTGGTGTGTGTGCTGGTCATATCTTTGATAACTTCCTTTCCCGGGCCATGTGGTCATGACTTCCATGCTTGCAAAGGATTATGTTTCAAAAGCACCCTGGAGTGGTGTGGTGAGGAGTTTTGGTTATGGAGTTTTTGGCTGAGGCTCATGATAGCTGCAGTAGAAAAAGTCAAAAGGTTTTCTTTATAAAGGGTCATTTCCTAACTCCCAGGGGCCCTTGGGAATGCCTCTTAGAACTGCTCCTGGTGCAACAAGACGACTGGGGCTCCGCCAGCTTCACAAGGCCTCAGGAACATGCTGATCTCTCCATAGACACACCAAGGACAGGACAGGCTTCACTGACTCCCTGAATGGGAAACACTGGTGATTACAGTACTATTCAGAAGTGAGAGTGGCCCAGGCAATCTCCACATAGCCCTTACGCCCAAGAGTAAGGCAATTTGCAAAACCTCTGCAGTGTTTGCTGGAAAAATGCCAAGCTTAGCATCTTGCTGATGGATGTCAGAGTGGAGGAGAGCTTGTGCAATGCCTCCATTTGGCTGAAGTGACAGGTATTGCACAGAGTAAATGTGTTTATTCTCCACCTCCAGCCTGTGACCTTATACCTTACACCTTCAGTTGTCTACCAGGTGCTCTGCTTGAGTACATGTTTCTTGGTCATGGATTAGGTTGACTTCTACTGTTCATACCAGCCACAGTCTATGAGCAGCATGTGAGTTGCAAAACACAGCCCAAAACATGCATGTGTTACTTCATCCACCGGACTGTAATTATCTATCAGTATCAGTCTATGTATGTATCTATCTATCAGTGCTGCAGCCACTGACACGAAGAGACTCGTGTGTGGGTGCTGTCTTCGACCGTGGGTGTGGCCAGGGCCTTCACTGTTTCATTATCTTACTTTTGTCCCTGTGTCTACCTAGGGTTTTTGAAAATGACTTCCCGATGCCATGAGCAGAAAAATCCTACTACATTGTTCCTCAGGGATCTGTACTGGGACCGATGCTGTTTAACTTCTTTGTTGGTGACATGGAAAGTGGGATCGAGCACACCCTCAGCAAGTTTGTGGTGATAAAATATATAAAAGTATCCCATGCAAGATATCCATGCAAGCAGCACATTCCTCAGTGCTTACCAGATTCGTTGGTGTTAATCATGTCCTCAACTATCAATGCATATTGTTCCTCTAACTCCCGCTCTGGTGTTTCTGCTGTTGCTTTCATGTATGTACAAGACACTGGACTGTATGCCCAGGATGCTTCTTGTTACCTTCTATCTGTTGCCTCTTGCCAAGCACAGGAGTAAGCCAGACACAAGCAGGGAGATGCTTAACTAGCTGTCATCTGGTCTTGGCATCCTGAACTGGGAAAAAGAGTATCATTCCGATTGTAGCAATAAGGGACATCAACTTTTATGTAATTCCTGCCAGATGAGCATGATTCCTGTCCAGTAACCTTGGAGAACCTTGCTCAATTAAAGAACCCCATAAAGAAAGCAGTGCCAGTCTCACTGTACCTCTTCTAGTTTAAAGCTCCTCAGCTAGGCTGGGATTTCTCCAGCATCTCTGATTACACATGGGGTAGCTTCAGAGTAGCTAGAGTTGCATGGCAAAGCTTGATGAAATAACTGGTTCTTTTCACAACAGCTTGCCGGAATGGTTCATGCAATCGCTTTATTTCAAGTAGTGGAACTGAATCAACAAAAGCATAAATGTTCCTAAATGCCCGTTGCAAAATAACTGAGATGTAGTCACCAGTGGTTTGTCTCAGCTAATTCTGCCCCTATTTCTTTGTTTAGAAGACCCCAGAACAACCCTGAACTTCTTGTACTTCGTCTCTGAACTCTCCTCATTGCACAATTGGCTTTAAAGAGTATTTTAAAGATAAAAGTGTTTGATTTGTTCATGAACAGACCTGGCCCAACTTCAGCAAATTTTCTCAATAAAGAAACAGTATATTTTTTTCTAGTTTAGTATCATAGTGCTCTTGGACTCTTTTCCAATGTACTGGAGAAAAGCTAATCGGGCTCAGCTTAGCCAATGCCTTGGTCAGGGCTATGAGAAACCTTCAGGGAACAGTAACACATCCCACATGTCCAGGGTCAGGAATGGAGACCAGCACAGGCTTGTGAAGCGTGCTGGAGGTGGTTACATCTGATCATGATTGTGGCTAACAGTAACTGTCCATGGCCCTACACCATTCCCATCCGCCTAAAGTACCAATATACGAAAATACAAGTCTCAAAACACCAGATACTGATCTGTCTTCCAAGAATCCAGCAATCACAAAAGAAATTTTGGAAATAACGTATGAAATAACAGAGAAATTGGTCATTGTTCCTGAAGTTAAGAAAGCAACATGTCCTCGACTGAATCAGACTCTGATTCTGCTCAGCAATGCCAGCGACTGCTGGAAATTGTTGTCAGGCTTGCTGTTACAGATCAAAAAATCATGAAAAGACGGTACACCATCTGACGTAACTTGATCTTATCCTAGTTATTCCTGGTGCAAATCAGTTTCTAAACAACACCATAGGCCAGTACGTTGCTTAAAGCAGACACAAAAGCAATCCTAGGGTTACTGCCAAAAGTGCAACTTCACTTTAAGTGTGTGCCTGTGCCTAATTCTCAAGTGGGCAGGATGCTGTAGTAGATGTGCTCACCACCTCTCCAGTGTGGACACAACCTGGAGCTGACCCTATGCTCCACAGTCCATGGAGCTGATCATATGCTCCACAGTTCACGTGTGTACTGCCTTCTTTTGCATTGACTGTGATGATGATAGAAAATTATAGGTCAGCAAACATAGTGCAACTACTGTATTTTGATGTGACATGGTTTTAAGCTCTTCTGGCATTGTGTGCTATATGCAAGCAGGTCAAGAATGGCTTTGCATGAACACATCTGGAAGAAAATTAGGTAACTAAATAACTCTTCCTCCACAAGAGTAGATGTATGACTGAGGTTGGTTTGCTCACGCACAGAGAATGAAAACAGAGCAATTCTGCACCATGAATATGTTCAGTGGCATGGTGAAGGCCTCGTACTGTGTTGTGAAGTCAAAGGGCAAGAGATGGAATTGCTCTGGACTCAGACAACTGTGCTGATACCACAGCCTGACCTTGGACCTGTGCTGTCACCGTGGAACTGCCTGATGACTTTTGACTTGCCTAACAGACTTAAGTCATGCACAATCAACACAGCTTGCCATGTTTATTGATCAAGGCAATCCCAGATTCCAGAACACCACAATATTTCTGCTACAAGCACCTTGATTATTTACTGTACTCTTTGCTTCCAAAACATACCACTTCAACCACTGCTGATCCTTTAACGAAAGATGGGAAGCAAGTACCAGTGCCATAGGGAATAGAGTGCTTCCAAAACCTGATTTAGAGACAGCTTCACCAAAACACTCCATCATGGGAGACTGCCAATGAATGAAGATTATACAATACTAACATTGCATCAGATAATACAGAAGTATGAGGTAATTACAGAAGTGGCAGAAACATTATAACCTGAATAGAAAGACAAGAGGCTAAACCCTGCAATTCTTAAAACTTTTCAGAAGTAAAAAGTTAGTACTTCTAAAATAAATATAATTAAGTTCTTGCAAGCTTTTTCAGAAGTCTGTTGGGGAAACATCTGGTCAAGCTTTGGGTGTTTATTTGCAAAGACAGAAAAGTCTTCTAGCATTTGCATTGACACTCATGGCATGAACACAGTGCAGTCCTGCAAGAATGCTGCACCAGGACAGAGCTCTGCAGTAAATAATTAATTGCAGAGAAAATGATGTAATTACAAATACACTGAGGTAACTAATCACTGTTGCTCCAGATAGACCATATCTAACTCATAGCCCAATTCTTATGCATTGAGATCACCCCATCCTGTTTTCTCCTGTGGTCAACTCTAGCTGTAAGGATGGAAATCAACGCACCTGTGCAGCCAGTCCCGTTTTGATGACAACTCAGAGTCCACAGCCGTTGTCCTACAAGGATGTGCACCAACAGCCCCGTCCCACCATCTCCAGACGCTTGGATGAAAGTGTGCTGGTAAGACCCGAAATTTGCCTCTGGAGAACAGCCATGCTGGGCTTGATAACCCTCCTCACCCTCCAGCCTGCTCTGTGTGACCCAGCTGGGATGCCATTTGCGTCATGGGTAAGGGACATCTGCCAGTGTTACAAGCCATTGAAGGTTATCCCTGAGTGGGGTGAGTGTTGGACAAGCAGCTCTCCCTCACCTGCATGTGGCAAGATGCCTGTGCTGAACCCCCCCCCACTCCTCCAGAGGTTTAAGGCAATACAACCACACAGAGCCCAGCGGACCCTATCTTACTTTATTATTACTATTAATATTACTATTATTATTTGTACATCTTTGTGTAAAGAGAGTCTTATCCTTTGCTCTGCTTGCTCCCTGGCATATTTTAAGAATATAGTTACAGAAACAGGCAAATTCACAGTTCCTCTCCTAAAAAATATATTATTAAGAAGTACAATCCATAAACTGAAAACAGAGTGAGTGTCATTACTGGCTTCCACCAGACTCTTCTCTCTCCTGTATAAGGAAAACAAAAGCATTTCCTGAGAGTTGGAAAAAAGTGACTTCTCCACTGGGTTCGAGCCTTGGCAATATTGTTTAAAATGGTGCAAAATGGTGTTTCCTCATAGAACTTACTGAAAACCCTTTCATGTACGAGCAAGGCTGACGTTATCCAAATCAACATGAATTTGAGAAAGATTTTCCCTGTTAGCAACATGGACAGTTCTTATGGAAAAAAAACCCAAACATGAGTTCTTTCCATTGTTGCTAGGCAGAAAGTTCCTAGTGACGAAAAAGCTCTTTCTGACTGTAAAGCAACAAATGTCAGGATGTTGGGGTTCTTGGCTTGGAAGAGTCACCAGAAGGCAGAAAAAGCTACACTGTCAGGATTCATCACTTGACCCACCATGTGGTCCCATGTGAGCACACCTACTCTCATATCCAGCATCCAGGAGGGAACTGAGCCACTGTCCAGGTGTTTGCAGTTGGGAACCCAAGCATAGGGAGGCCAGAGCTCACAACTGTGACCAGGAGACAAATTCCACTGAAATTGTTTGTTACTGGAAATTCAGGTGAGTGAAGCACCTGGGAGACTCCAGGACCAAGGGCTATACCCAACTTCTGCAGGGACCTCAACCTATTTGACCTAAAGCCTATGTGCTTTCCTGATCATTTGATTTGCTTGTCTCATTTGCCAGAGTAATATCAATCCAAACAAAGTGTCGCAGTTTAATGAGCCTTTTTCCTTTTTCTTTTTTTCCCCTTTACTTTGTTGTGTTTTGTTTTGTTTTTAATAAAAAAAGTCCCAGAAGTCCAATGAGAAACCAACAATTACTGCCACCGGTCTGACCCTACGTGCTTTTCTCCATCAGTTCAAGAATTTCTTTGTACACTTGTTCGTACACTTGCATACCCCACAGGAAATCAAAATGGACGAATTCAGGAATGTACTTTTTGTACACCACATTGGTTATACGAGGTAGTGTGATGTTTACATCTTCGGGGGCTGAAATCCAGTCCCTGCCACCATACCATGCAGCAAGTGGAGCTTTCATATTTTCCAGCTCATAGAAGGGAGGTGTGGTCTGGAAGACAAACAGTGTGGCTTGAGGAAGGAAAGCCGGCATGTTCAAAGTCTTTTTGATTGCTGGTTGGAATTTCTCCCCTGTCCCAAGACACAGTATGGGAACTACCACCAGAGATCCTGAATATGCCTTGGCCTCTTGTGGTTTCCACCGGAGAATCAAAAAGTCATCACTGAATGACATCATGGATCTCTTTTTTTTTTTTTTTTGTAAGGAAGTTACAAACTTGTTTGACCATATAAGGTAAATTCCATAAACCCCATAAAATTAAATCTCAGCTACTGCAACATTTTAATTCTCATTTTCTTGTTTCCTCTTTTAAAACTAACAAATGAGAATAGATTTCTCTTACCTGGTTGTAATGTAGCATGTTGTCACTGCCATAGTCATAATATTTGAATTCCCCTGTTTGATAGACCTGGAAAAGGAGGAGAGTTGTGTTTATTATCCAAGCATAAGAGGGGACCATAAGAAAGATAAACCAAGTCATGGGGGAATCGCACTGCTCCTCCTGCCATATGTGATATTGCCTTTTGGGAGGAGAGCTCAGCCCCCAGCAAGATCTCAGCACAGCCTGCAAGATCACCCGGCATTGCTCACATCTTTCATCCTTCCTGTCTTGGGTGGCTGGTGAGCTGCAGAACGTAGATGTCTGGAGGCTGAGTCCCCAGAAACCCACAGTGCATCTAGCGAACCACTAAGAGCTAGCCTCAAACAAGACACGAATCAGACCTTTTTGTGTTTGCTTTGTCTCTCATGGTCAATGTGTCCAACAGAAGGAGTTGGTGCATGTTTTCAATTATAAGTTGTTTTGTGATTGGTTGTCTCTACTGACCCTCAGCTCCAGCATCTGTGCTGGTTTATTGTCAATTTTTGCTTTCATCTCCTACTGGCTCCAAAGACTCTTGGTCATCTTTTGCTGAAAGTCATGGCCAAAAGAACTGCATCTGAACCAGTGTTTCATGTCAGTTTTCTCCTCTCTCTCTGATATAGCTCTGGAGGAAGAGCAATGAAGGAATATAACCAAGCATTGAGAAGAGGTCCTTGGAAGCTGAGAGAAGAGAACATGGGCCCTGGTTGCATGCAGTCTTATTCTGCAGCAGGAAATATTACCTGGCGCCAATGTAACATGTTTTTTAGGGATGTCGAATCAGGGTAGCGGGACAGGTAGACGTCTATGCGGCTCTGCAAGAAATCATTGGAGACACTTATTCACTGCATGGACGGAAAGCCCGTTAAAAATAAACCTGATCCTGGCCAATAGCCACACATCTTCGCTCATACAAGCTAGCTGGAGCTTGCCTTTGTGCAAACTGCTTTGATTTAGCTCTGTGAAGGCACAGCTCAGCCACATGCTGTGTGAACAGACACTTCAGACAGCATCATGAAGGGTGCTGTAGAGCTCCCTTCAGTAAGCCAAGCAATTCTCATGGGATGCTGGGTCATGTTACGAGTCTATGTGGTTACCAAACCAAAATAAAACTCCCTATCTTGTGCTCAGGATCCTCTTGCAAAGACAGTGTGCAACTCATCACAGTAGCTCTACATGTTGTTTCTAATGCATTTTCTCCTTGGAATATTTAGGAGTCACACCAACTCTTTCCTTGAGAAACAGTGGCCTACCTCTGACTCAATCTATGTTCAAGCTGTTACTGTTTGGTACTCTATGTGGACCTGCCACCAATTTTACTCACATGAGCAGTTTGTGACAGGATCTGGACCTTGAAATCTTGGTTGACCCCAAGGAAATAGCCCTTCCCTGTGCGAGCATCCCTGAGACCATGCAGCTCACATGGGTATGTCCCCAAACAATCTACTGTAGATGTAGTGTTTGTGCTGGTGGGAGCAGGGTCAGGCTGGGAATCCCCACCCTGAATTTTACAATGGCTCTGTGGTTAGTGCAGTGGAGCACAGGAGAAGGCTCTGTTTTGGGGATGAATATGTTCTGAGGGATGGTAGACTGAAGAGTCTGAGGACCCACCTGTCCTAGCAGTGGATTGAAGGGGGGTTTGTTCTGTAAGATCCTGTTTTGTTAATAAATCACATGCAAAATTATAAATCACTTAGTGAAAGAGAAACCCCCAGAACATCAAATGAATTTCTGCACTCTCCACTTCAGCATCATCCCTGCTGGGGAGACAATGTGCCAGGTGGATGCACTCTGGGCTTCCCTCTGGTGCCAGTGTGAGAGCATTGCAAATGGCCAACACGATGGCCAGATTGCAAAACGCTGACACAATGGCCAGATTTTTTGATGAAGCAGAGGTGCAAAAGGCCAGCTAGCTGACAATTCAGGCTCAAACAGAAAACTGGATCACTTATGAGGTAAGCTGGAGTGTACATACCACATTTAAGCTGCTGGTAAACCCACCAGGCAGGTAAAGGACCAGGGAGCAAAAGCTTTTAAAGATGGGGTAGATACACAGACCGGAAATTATTTGCTTCAAGATTTCGTCCTTATCAAAGACTACTGTGCGTCCTAAAATGAGCTGTGAAAATCAAATGCATTGATCAGTGTAGTTCATGTTCCTCTTTTGCCTCCAGACGATCCCCACCTTTCTGCTCACTCCTGAAAGTTATTGTCTTCCTTGCCATAGCTTTGCTGTGCTTTGTAATTTTGTCTTTTCAGATGTGGCCATGGCCCTGCAAGAGCGCTGGTCTTCCTAGAAGAGGTTTCTCCTAGGAGGATGAACTCAAACCCAATACCTAGAAATAACTCCTCTCTGATTAGAGCTGGGCAGGAGGATGCTATAACGTTGCACAGGAGCTCCAAAGCGTAGGCACAAATGTACCAGCTCAATGCAAAGGGCACACAGTGAGCAAGTGATGTACAAGCACTGCATGTCTCAGGTAACAAGACCTTCCCATTGCCTCCTTCCACTTCACACCAGATGAACGTGTGTCAAGGACGTACCTTAACCAGCCCCTCAGGAAGGTCAAACACCCTTACCAAGGGTGACTTCATGTTTGAGTTTGTGGTGATAGGAGCCAAAGCAAAAAACATCTTGATTTTGCGATCTAGCTCAGGAATGGATGAAAATGCGATGAAACCTGTTGGGGGAGAAGGAAGCAGACCCTGACCTGTTATTTCTGAAAGAGTTGTTGACTCCTAGGTGTGTGTGCCCAATGGAGAGGCCCTTGGAGGTGGCTCTAGCAGACTGGTGACTTGACCTGAAGCCTTTAGACATCAGGAAAAACTTCTATACTGAAGGGTTATCAAAGACTGGAACAGGCTGTCCAGAGAAGTTGTTCAATCACCATCCCTGGATGTATTTAAAAGCCATCTAGATATGGTGCTTAAGGATCTGGTGTAGTAGTGGCCCTGGAAGAGTTAGATAATGGTTGAAGTTGATGATCTTAAAGGTCTTTTCCAACCATAGCGATTCTGTGTGATTCTTTGCTTCTGATGCATTTCAATTCCCATCTTGACTGCCCAGCCCAGCTACAACTCCCACAAGCCCTTCTTGGGGATGTAGCAGTGGGATGCACCAAAGCCATCGTTCTAACCATTTTTGGACTGTCATTGCTCAAAACTATTCTGTTGAAGCAAATGGGGGGGGTTACCTGCTTTTTTTTTTCTTTGTTGTTTGGATGTGCATGGATGCTACCCTCCCTGTCCAGGCTTTCGGGAGAACGCTCCCAAATCAGGGGCGCGCAGCTACCATAAGTTTGACAGTGGTCTGATCTCCTCCTCAGTACCTGTGGTGGTGCCTTGAGAGTAAGCCACGTAGTATAACTGCTCCTGTCCTGTTTTCTGCAGAATATAGTTGATCATCGCTGGAAGGTCATACATGGCCATCTCGTGAAAGCTGCAATGGAGATGGGCACATGACAAAATTACTGTTGCTGACCCTGAGAGTGACGGGCAGGACACAGCAAGTAGTGCCATGACTATTTTGGGGGTGGGTGAGGGCTCTGGCAGGTGTGGGCACAGCTATGGCATCTTGGTGGTGTCCATTTATGCCCACTGGCAGATCGTGTGACTGTCAGTGGTGGTGCTCCTCCAGCCTACAGGCCCTGTTGAGGGTGCCAGGTACCTTCCCACACTTCAGTTTCACAGAATATACCTGTAAGCTGAGTATTCCTGGTGGTGAAACTCCAACTCTTTGTGCTTTCGTGACCAGCTGTTTCCCCGGCTGTTTCCGATCCAGACATCATAGCCAGCATCAGCAAGGATGAAGCCCAGGCTGCTGTTGGGTATGTTGGTAACCCAGTTGCTTCCCTCCAACACCAGGCCATGCTGCAGGAGGACTGCAGGCTTTGGAGCTGAAGAAAGAAGAGGAGGATCGCTTTCTCTGACTGCTAGAAAAGTTGACTATTCACATCCAGGTACTGCTTTGTCAGCAACCCCCTGGGGAAGTGACTCCAGTGCAGGAAGATGGCCACCTATGTCTTCAGCCTCCTTGGAGATATGTTTTTAAAGTAGACTCTTTGGTAATCCCAGGGCTGAGAAAATCCAAATAGTGAAGCTGAAAAATAAGGCTGGACTACAAACTGAATGGAGGTGGCAAATCATGGCGGACAGAAAGAAACCAAGACCCATGTCTGTCTGGACACTGACTGTACCCTTTCCATGAAGACCACCCTCCTCATAGTGGCTTTTGTTTGAGTCAGGTACTCTGGGTCTGACCAGGAGACATTGAAAACCCAGCAGAGTCTAAGTAACTTGCATGGCATGGCAACACCATGGTGCTCCATTCCAAGAGCACAGGTACTGGAGGGGTCAAGACCATCTCCTCCACCCACTTTTGCCCACTTTAAGCCATATGGGATAGTCGCAGCTCCCCAGAAGAAACTTAAGATCTTTTTTACAAAGGACCAGGAAGCCTGAAGTGTTACAGAAAGTGGAAGTGAGCTTATAGAATGGTTTAGTTTGAAAAGGATCTCTGAAGATCTTTGCTTCAATCCCCTACTCAAAGCAGGTCCAACTTCACAGCCACAGCAGGATCACTGTAAGGATATCCCAGTTCATATGGTAAGACAACCACAGGCTGTAGCATGAAAAAGTTGAAATAAAAGTGACTAATTTTTTTTTTTCCCCTTGTCTCCTCTTTTTCTTGTTGGTTTTTATACCTTCAACATAAGACTCACATTTCCACCGTGGACAGCCAAGGACAAAGGGTCCTGAATGGAAATCTGGCTTTTTAAACTTATTTGCCATGTTCATTTGCTAGTCCTCCTGCTTCTCAGGAGAGGGACACCTTGCTAAGAATGGGGCATCACCCCCTCCTCTTTGAAACAGTAGTTCAAGTAAAGAACAGAAGGAGCTGAAATGGTAAGATGGCATTGGATTAGACACATGACTTCGTGGTTTGTTGTTTTGGTTTTTGGGTTTGTGATTTTTTTTTCTTTTTTTTTCCTGACAAATGGCTTTTTACTGACTCGCTTTGAGCTGGGGGAAAAATTGAGGAAAGATTTCTCTGTCCCATTCATTTTCCTTATCTTTTCCTCCCTCTTTGGAGCAGATGCTCTCAGAAAAAGAAGGCCAATGTGGTGGGCACCTGCATTTCTTCTGCTCCTGAGGCTAATCCTACAGGGAAGGCTGTCTCCTTGAGGACCCAGCCCATGATGAGGCAGCCCTGACCATGGCCTCCTTCAGCCCAGCAAAGTTCTCAGGGTCTCTGGACCAGGCAGACTTTTCATGGCACTTACGGGGGCAGAACATGCTGGAGCCCTGTGCCTCTGCTTTGTGGGAGGTGCTCATGCTTTCTGGGTTGTCTCTGCCATGAGGAATCCTTTGCATGGTGAGGTAATAGCCATCGTCTGTCACCACTTCATGCTCTTCGTAGGGGTACCCATGGTAGCGGACAATTTCACCCTGTTGGAAGGGAAGTACAGTGTGGGACAGGTCCCCAGGGAGGTAGAGGTGTCTGTCCTGGAGGGTGTCAGGGACACTGGCTAGGTGAAGCCAACAGTGGCCACCCTGAGCTGATGGTGGTGACTCCTGCTGTCAGTCGGAGGGTGGAGTAGGGACCTCCCAACGTCTCTTCCACCAACGTTGTGGTGATGTCATGAACTCAGCTAAAATTTTTGGCGGCTGTGAGGTTCCCTTACTCCCTGAGCAGCTCTGGTAAAGAAAGACCCGTTGTTGCTTTTCATGTTGCAATCAACATTTGCAAAGAGCAGGACAGCAATGACAGTGAAGACTGACACAGTTGTGTTGACCAAACCTGTTAACCTGGACTGAACTCCCCCATAAATGTCGACCGTAAATCTCCATGTGTGTAAACACAGTAAGACAAAAAGCTCTAAGAAAACCCTGGTACCAAGCCCCGGTGAAGATATACATACAGACACCATGGGTCCTGCCCAGACTAAGACAGCTTGCATGTCCAAGTGGGAAAAGAAAGGAGAGAAGTCAGAACTTACAACATCCATGGACACCTCGAGGTTCGCATCTGACTTTTCACTGATGCTCATTAAATAAGCAATGGTTATGAACAGCCACATCATGGTGCTCTGCAAAACATGGTCAACATGATGAGTGTGAGAGACATTGATGGAACTGACACAGAAGCCAGGGACTGCCCACACTTCGCTTGGCATGCACTACCCTTCTGCTAGTTCATCAAGCTGACCACTCAACCAGTGAAATAATTACAAATTTGAAATCCTTTAATTGGTTCTATAAATTGCCCACTTTCCTTATCTTGGACAATGCCAGAGTCCAAACTCCATCAGATTTTGATCATACTTTTTCCCTTAGGTCCCTGTATTCAGAAAAATGCACGTGTGTGTATATAGCTATAACCTCCCAGGGAAATCTGCTCTTTGAGGGGATAATTATTGCACTAGCTTTGCTTGTCAAGGTTTTGGTAGAAGGGGGACTACAGGGGTGGCTTCTGCAAGAAGCTGCTAGAAGTTTCCCTCATGTCTGATAGAGCAAATAACAACCAGCTCCAAGACAGACATGATGTCACCCTGAGGCCCATGGAGATCCACAGTGGAACAGATATCCACCTGCAGCCCATGAAGGACCCCTCCCTGGAGTAGGTGGATGCCTGAAGGAGGCTGTGACCCCCTGGGAAGTCTGCACTGGAGCAGGCTTCTGGCAGAATGTTTGGAGAGAGGAGTCCACACCAAAGCAGGTTTACTGGCAGAACTTGTGACTCCCATGGTGGACCCACACTGGAGCAGTCTGTTCCTGAAGAGCTACACCCCATGGAAGGGACCTGTGCTGGAAGCAGGTCCAGGAAGCCCAGGAATAAGGGAGGGGTGGGGGGAAGGTGTTTTAAGATTTAGGTTTCCTTTCTCATTGTCCTACTTTGATTTGGAATAAATTAAAATAATTTTCCTCAAGTTGAGACTGGTTTGCCCATGATGGTAATTGCTAAGTGATCTCTCCATGTCCTTATCTCGACATACAAACTTTTCATTGTATTTTCTCTCCCCTGTCCAACTGAGGAGGGCAGTGATAGAATTGTTCTGGTGGGCACTTGACATCCAGCCAGGGTGAACCCACTACAATGACTATTAATTTAAAGTGATGTCTTGGAGGGTCAGAAGATTATTTTATTGAACTGATAACTGCACTAATCAGGGAAAAAGCCACCCAGATTTAAGTTGCAGAGCCATGGAGGTTTTGTTCTTAATACGAAATCAAATTATGTGACTTGTTGAAGATTTGCAACAGAAATACTGCCTCAGCTCTTGCATGACATGCTTAAATAGTAAAATTGTGTGGAGCCCATGCAAGGAGCTCTGCCAATTCCCCACCAAATGCATGTGCCTGTGCTGGGCTGCACAGGAAGCAGTGACAACAGCCGGCCAGATGCCAGCGCCAAGTATCTTACACCCACCTCATTGCTTCCCTGCAAAGTGTCTTCCTGGGGAAAGAAAGAAGCAGCAAGTTTCTGGTGTTTCACAGCTAACCTTCATCAACCCCTTTCTTTTGCTGGAGGAACCGGTTCCCCATGCTGCAGGAGGTGGCTTTGCAGCTGGGGAGAAGGCCACCTGCTCCCCCTCTGCTGTCCCTGAAGCTGATACATGGAGGATGACACAGGTACCACTTCTCTGCTGGAGGACACCTTGGGACACTCCTTGTCCACCCTCCTGCTCCCAGTGGGGTATTGCCAGTATGAAGTCTGTGTGGCTGTGGCATGGCCCAACAGAGCCCTGTCTCCCTCTTCCAGGACAGTGGCACTCCACCTCCCATGGCTGATCCCCACTATGGGGGGAGGAGGGCTCCCCACCTCCATCCTGAACCACCTGTGCTGCCATTTGTGGCCAAGACCCTTTGTTTCAACACCTGTCACTGCTGACATCCCTGCTGTGCAGCAGGGCTCTCCTTCCCTGGGGGGAAGTGATTGAGAGATCATTCCCAGGATGCTCCTGAGCAAATCCATGGGACGAGCAGGCAGGGGTGGGAGGCACAGCAAGGATGTCAGACAGGCACTCTCAACACAGCCCTTGCACAACTGCCTGGCCCCATGAGACTCCGATCTTGTTACTTTCAAGAGTGAACCTTTCAGAAAAGCAAGGAGAAACAGAAAGCATTTTTGTGGTGTAACACCTGGAGAACAGCATGCAAATTCAAGGGAAGAGCCTTGCCCAGGATGGCCCTTTCCCCTCAAAAGCAAACCTGCAAAAATATTCCTTTTGTGAAGGGCCACTCAGCTCATCAGACCTTGAGAGCTCCCGGTGGTGAGCTCCGAGAGGTGCAGCATGGTGAAACCTCTGCCACCAGCAGCAC
Organism: Ceryle rudis; assembly: GCA_033439905.1. NCBI lineage: Eukaryota > Metazoa > Chordata > Aves > Coraciiformes > Cerylidae > Ceryle > Ceryle rudis. The sequence goes on along the minus strand of JAAGNO010009304.1, from coordinate 28,402 downwards.
AGTGCTGACCCCTGAGAGCTTACACTGCCACTCCCATGAGCAGAAATGACTTTCCTTCTGATCCAGGACTCCTGGGGAAGCCATCTGTGGGGTTTTTCAAGTACCTGCATCTCTCTCCTGCTGTCCCCAGGGATGGCCTTTTCCTGGCAACCTGTGCAAAGACAGAGGCATCCAAGGAGGAAGGATTACCTGTTGTGGCCCAGGTGCTGCAGCAGAAGAGGTGAGGGTGCCTTACTTCCTGATGTCCACAAAGCAGGAGATCCCCCCTGCCTGAGCACACCCGTTCTCACTCACCATGCATTAGGCTGTTCCCTCTGCTCCACACATTTGGGAGCGTCACAGGTCGCCACTCCCTCTAATCCTCCTCCTGCAAACATGTAATTTACCCGAGGGCTGGAGTCTGCTCTGAAAGGAGACACCCTTCCTACACGGGCTTACTTTTGAATATTTTTGTGATGCTACATAAGAGTTAAGAGCTCTAACAAATTGGTTATTTCTGCTGAATGTGTCACAACATCATCTGACATTGTCCATGACCTCTGTGGACTGGAGGATGTGCAGGGTCTGGACCACTGTCCACCTGTGCACTGGGGCTGGCTTCGGTTCGTGGAGCTGGCAACTGGCGCATGGGGCTGATGTTGGTGCATGGGGATGGCACTGGTGCAGGGGTCTTGTGTTGGTGCAAGAGGCACAGCAGTGTGTTCGAGGCTGACAGCGTTGCTTGGGCTTGGTGTTGGTGCTCAGGGTACTGTGGGGTGTGTGGGGCACAGTGGGGTGCATGCAGCCAGCCTAGCTCATCCCAGCAAGCTCCTGTGGGAAACTCACCCAGCTCTGTTTGGCATTTCTTGTTGCCTGCTGGCATGTAATGAGCTACTTCCTGGAAATACAAACCCCCCAGTCCCTATAATGACTGATGGGGGTGCTCTTTAAAATATGAAAAAGAAATCCATTTGCAGGGAGAAGAGAAGCTGGGGATGTAGCTACCTTTCAGTCTCATCGACCATGGGGTGCAGTTTTGGTGGGAGGATGTAGCTTTTCTTACTAAGCACAAAGAATGCCCCTCTGGAGCACAGTGAGAGGTGACTTTCTCTGCTGGGTGTCTGTGCCCACCCAATTTTCAGTTGCCTCCATCTGGTCAATTATATCTGTGTGTGCTTAGGACTTCTTTGCCCATCCTGCACTTCTCCCACAGACTCTGTGTCTGCCCAGATGGCAATATCTTTTGCCAGCTGCTGCCCAGTGGCTGATAAGCTCCCTGCAGGGATGGCGAGGGGTGGTGCAGGCTGTGGGTGTTATTTCTGGCATCACTGCCTTTGAGGCTGCCTCTTTGCTCCTTGCCAAAGTGCCCACACACTGGAACTCTGCAGCAACACAGGGCTGGCTTTGCATACTGCGGGAACCTGTCACCTCTTCTGCGGTCATACCTGCCAGGTCTGGCCAAGCTGCATTTGCTGAAATGCAAACATGCATTCTTTTGAGAGCCTAAATAATTCCACCTTGATTTGAAGCTGGTCTTTACTAAAGACTAGCTGGAGGCAGTGCCAAAGGCCCTCCCAGTCTGGCTCACTCCTGTGTGAGCGGTGACTCAGACCTGAGTCTGAGTTTTCACCTGCAGGAAGAGGAGGAAAGGTGGAAAAACAGGATCAAATATGCTGAGATAAGAAATCACTCTCCCTTCCTCCCAGTCTATACTAATGCAAATATAACTTGCCTTCCTTTTGGAGACAGGACATTAGAAAGGCTCCTGGTGGATCTATGACCACTCCTGGTCCTTGCATCAAGTCTGGCGCCATGTTACTTCCCCTAATACTTGAGTCTTATGGAGAGAGAGCAGGAGCAAGGTGGTCCCAGAGATTTTCAGCATGCAGACCATGACACAGCTCTTGCTGTGGGATGGAGACTCTCCAACTCTCCACTGCCATGCAGCCATTACCTGTGCCCTGCCATCTTCCCAACCCTCTCTGCACCCATCCCAGACAGTATCTCACTCCTGTCAGTGGTACAGGCCCAGGGATATTCCCCACCTCTCCTGCAGCACTGTTAAAGGGGACTGGGAGACCCCACCCAGAATGACCTCACTTCAGGGTAAATTAGTATTCAGGTACATTAGTTATATTAGTCTCAGAGAGACTAACCCCTTGTCACAAAAGCTGCACTAAGATCAGTGCTGAGAAGAAACAGTGGTGAGTTACAGTCAGCGTCGATTTCCTCCTGTGCAGAACAGAAGCACCCACTTGCAGACCCAACTCTTTTCAAGGAAGTTTGTCGTCTCCCTGGGAACTGAGTTAGGGACATCACCACAAGACTGAAGAGCCTAGGACAACCCTCAGACTATTATCCATTCCTGCTCTTCATTCAGTGCTAGTGGGAATGTTTACACTGCTCCTGGGAGCACAGAGGGCTCAGGGGCTCAGAACTGTATCTGAAATGCTTTCACACCAAACACATGCAGTATGAGAAACAAACAGGATGAACTGGAAGCGATGGTCAGTGCCCAGAGTTACAGTATCACTGGTATTAATGAGACTTGGTGGAATAAATCCTATACCTGGAGTGCTGGGATGGAGGGTACTGGCTGTTCAGGAAGGGTAGGCAGGGCAGGTGAGGTAAAGGTATTGCACTACATGTAAGGGAGAGGCTTGATGGTACAGTACTTACAGTGAGTGATGATGTGGTCGAGAGCCTCTGGGTGAGGATTAGGGGTGTGGAAAGCAAAGCAGATGTTGTAGTGGGTGTCTACTACTGATCACCTGTTTGGGGTGATAGCAGTTATGAGTTATTCTATAAGCAATGGGGAGAAATTTCTGGATCAGTAGCCTTTGTCCTTATGGGAGAATTCAACTTCCCAGACAACAGCTGGCAATACCATAGCACTGTGATGAACAGGTGTGGGAAATTCTTGAAGTTTGTAGGAGATAACTTCTTGTCATGAGTACTCAGGGAGTCAAGTAGGAAAGATGCCCTTCTAGACTTGCTGTTTGTGAATAGAGTAAGACTCACGGGGGTTGTGATGGTAGATGGCTGCCTTGGCCACCCTGATCATGGAATAGCTGAGTTTGAAATTGTCAGTGTAATGAGAAAAAAGGACAGCAGCATTGATACCCTAGATTTTGGGAGGGCAAATATTATTCATTTGTTACTCAAATGTACTCAGCAGACTTCCCTGGGAATCTGTTTTTAAGGGCTTAGGAGTTCATGAGTGCCGATCAGTTTTTAAGAATGACCTTTTAGAAGCACAGGATCAGGCAATCTGAGGAGGAAGCCAGGAGAGAGGTGCTGAGATCTTATCCCTGGGGTCCAGGGACAGGATGCATGGAAATGGCACAAAGCTGCACAAACAAGGTTCAGAATGGACATCAGGGAGCATTTATTTGCCAAGAGGGTGGTCAAACACTGAAACTGGCTTCCTAGAGAGGTATTAAATGCCCCAAGCCTGTCAGTGTTTGAGAGGTATTTGGGCAATACCCTTAACATCCTGCTTTAACCTGGTCAGACCTGAACTGGTCAGGTGGTCAGACTAAATGGTTGTTGCAGGTCCCTTCCAACTGAAATGTTCTACTCTACATCAATTCAACAACAACATTTACAAAGCCTCCTTCTCCTGGAGGGGCTTCCTATGGATATATCAGCACTTCTGGGAAGGCCCTGGGGTGAGTGCACAGCCTTGGGAGACCATGGTTCAGTGACTCTACCCTCTTGTCTCCACAGTCTCCCTTCCCCTTGGTGCCGTAGCTGATTGTTGCCCATGGGACAGTGCTCTCTGAAGGGAAAGGGAAAGCCTGGGCACCAGATGGTGCTGTGAAAGTACTGGTGAGGGAGATGATCTCCTGCCCCAAACCCCATGGAAAGTGTAGTGGTTTTGTATACTTTAAAAAAACCAGCCCCCAGTTGTCCATGTCTCCTTGAGCATTAGGTGACACCTCAGGAGGTGGTTCTACAGCCCCGACATGTTATCCATAGGACAGCAATGTGCCCTTGTGGCCAAGAAGGCCAATGGTAACCTCGGGTGCATTAAGAAGAGTGTGTCCAGCAGATCGAGAGAGGTTCTGCTCCCTCCTCTACTCTGCCCTAGTGAGACCTCACCTGGAGTATTGAGTCCAGTTCTGGCTCCCCAGTTCAAGAGAGACAGATATCTACTTGAGAGAGTCCAATGGAGGGCTATGAGGATGATTAAGGGACTAGAGCACCTGCCTTACAAGGAAAGACTGAGAGACCTGTGGCTCTTTAGTATGGAGAGGAGAAGACTGAGAGGGGATCTAATTAATGGCTATAAATACATAAGGGCTGGGTGTCAAGAAGTCAGGGACAACCTCTTCACTCGTGCCTTGTGATAGGATGAGGGGCAATGGATTCAAGCTTGAGTACAGGAACTTCCAC
>JAAGNO010009304.1:11643-23925 GCA_033439905.1 Ceryle rudis | reverse complement strand
AGAAGACTGAGAGGGGATCTAATTAATGTCTATAAATACATGAGGGCTGGGTGTCAAGAAGGCAGGGACAACCTCTTCACTCGTGCCTTGTGATAGGATGAGGGGCAATGGATTCAAGCTTGAGTACAGGAACTTCCACCTCAACATGAGGAAGAACTTCTTTAAGAGCTGCAGAGCATTGGAACAGACTCCCCAGAGAGGTTGTGGAGTTTCCATCTCTGGAGACTTTCAAGACCTGTCTGGATGCATTTCTGCGTGATCTGCTCTAGGTCTGTCCTGCTCTGGCAGGGGCGTTGGACTCGATGATTTTTGGAGGTCCCCTCCAACCCCTAACGTTCTGTGATTCTGTGACACGGCCACCCAGGGCAGGAGCTTTGTGGGGATGGAGCCCTCTCTGGTGGGAGGATGGGAAAGTGCAGTCTGGCTGGATCCAGCCCTCAGCACCCATGTTATGGACCGTAATGCCACCGGCTGTGTTTATGCTTCTTCAGCTGGGTGAGAGGTGCTTCCTTTGCATTTGTTATAATGCACTGATAAGACACACTGTTACTTCAGGCCCTCAACAACCTTCTGCAGCTATGAAGATAGCCCTGATGGAGGCTGAAGTTGGACCACAGACGCTCAGAGGCTGTTGCCAGCCATCATCACTAACATGACCTGGTTGACTCTGCTTTTCTTCCCTCTGCAGTTGTGGAGAAGGAGGAGGGGAAATAAGCACTTCCATAAATCTTCTGTGTTTTTCTTCTGGTTATAAAGCTTATTGCTGTTCTTTCTGATGTAGAGCTGGTGAGAGGGTTCTTGTTGTGTATGCATTTGTGCTGTTGAGTTTAATTTAACAAAAAACTTGAGCTCAGCTTTGTCTGGTTTGTCAGGAGCAGAGTGTAAAGTCTATTATTAAAAAAAACCCCCAACAACCCAAGTCCAAAAATCCCAGGGCACCTCTGTCTCTGGTTTGCTTACCTCCTTTGTAACCAGAGTGAGAAGCAGGGGTTTCATGCAGTCTGTGCTGAGCTACACTGCTACCTTGTCATCTTACTTCTTGCAAGATTAAACCCCTCTGTCCCCTCCCTCTGAAGCTGTTTTGTTAACCATTGCAGGTCAGCAGCAGGGTGGAAACATGCCATTGTTTTCAAGGTGAAGTAATTGTCCCTGGACACTGGTCTGTGAGTGGTAGAGCAGCCCCCTCACAGGCTGTGATGTTCTGTATTGGCTAAGGGGCAGGTCCAGCCCTGCAGATGCATCTACCCAGGCTCCATCCCATCCCATCTGAGTGTTACTAGGGCCCTCCACATCTCCCAGCTCCTGCTTGGTGATGGAAAGCACATCCAGCTATGGTTTTGTTGATATTTAACTGTGCATGTGCTGGTTGTGCTAAAGGCACTGGGCACCATTTAAAGTGTGCCAACAGAGACATGGTGGTGGCTGAGTGAATGGCATAGAAGCAGCTTCCTCAGATGCTCTGCAAGTGTCTTTGTGAGACGAACATCTTTGTGAGACGAACATATTTGTGAGCCTACATGGATGGATGGAGCCATGGGGAGGTGACACACATCACACATGTGCTGGGTCCTTTCAGGGATTATACAGTAGCTTTTCACCCCCAAATAGGAAAGCAAAGGTCTCTGGGTGCTCACAAGCCAAAGGGCCTGCCAAGAGGCTCTTGTGTTGACACATGGCTGCCCCAGCAGAGAGGAAAAGCTGAGGGCTTGATTCAGTGACCAGTTTTCTGGATCTACCAGGCAATGCACTAAAATGCATCTGAGCCTGTTCAGTAGGTGGATATCTGCCTCTGAGCTGAGGGATCTCTCACTGCTCAGGGCCCTGTCCCAGGGATGCCCCACCTGTATTGGGATGGGCTGTTTCCTTGGGGCCAGCTGGATTTCCTGTGCTGCAGCTGTGCTGGTGCCCCTGGGGCTCTTGCTGTGCCCCTCCAAGCAGCGGCGGGCTCTGGTGTCTCCGCGACCCCGTCTGTCAGAGACGAGACGATGCTGGGTGCCAAAGCTCACTCTGATTTGGGGATGTATCACTAGTCCCTGGGAACCCAAAACTGGATACAGCATTGAGGTTTGGTCTCCCCAGTGCCAAGCAGAGGGAATACCACCCTCCCAGGGCTTGCACCCATGCATGCCTCTCCTCTGGCTTGAGGGGAGTGGGAGGGCCAGGTGAGGAGTCATCCTTCTTGTGGAGCAGACAGGCCTGTCCAGAGGAGATGTGGAGGTGGTGAGGCAGGGGTTGAAGAAATAGAGGGGGTTGACATAGGGAGAGATGTGGGGTCACAGCTTGTGCAGAGAGGCACAGAGGGAAGCAGACATTTATGGAGAGGGTGTGAAAGGAAGGATCTCTGAAGTGCTGAGGAAGATTTGTCAGGTTTTGCTGCAAGCCACTGAGGTAGTTGCAGGTGAGCCTGGAGGCCAGAAGCTGCTTATGATGACACAGGGAGCATGGGCAGAGCTGGGTCTAACTCCTTTCTACCTGCTCCTCTTGGTGGGGAGTGTCTCTGCCTGCATCCTGGTGGGAATGGGATTTGCTGTATCTGGGGGTTTTTGTATCTGGGGAGCTCCTGGAAGGAGGTCTGTGCAAGTCTGTCTGCAGGGCTCTGCATCTCAGGCGTCTCCTCTGTCTGAGCCTGCTCTGGTGACAGCAGATTGCACTGGGGGTAGTATGTGAGCATTGCAGAGAACCACAGCTTAAAGGTCATGAGCTGGGCTGGGGTGGAGAGGGCTTTGGGGAAGATCCCCACAGCCGTTGCAGGATCTGGGGTGGTGGGAAGGAGGGTGTAAGTCTTTGAGGTGTCTCTGGATTAGTATTGGATGCTCAGACTGTGGTGGTGGAAAAGCTGAGGGAGAAGGCTCTCATGTCATATCTGCTGGTGGAGGCTGTCCCTGATGCAGGAAGTGGTGGGGAAAAGGCAGCTTTGGGCTGGGAAAAATCTGAGATCCGGGTTTTATGGGGCAACTTGGTCGCTGAATGACAACCAAATACAAGAGCTCTTTCCAAACCATAACCACTGCATAAAGCAGTGGGAAAGGTAATTCCCAAGGCTGGTCTCTTCTCCTCTCATTTCTTCTGCCATCTGCTTTGGAGGGAACCATGCAGCTGTTGGTTCCTGCTGATGGTCCTCCGATGCAATCTTCCCTCATACCCCAAACACATCTTCACATCTCTGAATGATGCACAGTGGCATGAGTTCAGCCTGCATGCACTGGGGTTGAGCTGGTGTCAGCTGAGCTCTGCAGCTTGCCTACCCTGTGACGTCCTCCATCTTTCTAAAACTGAAAATAGTGTGTGATGCCATCTGCTGACACCTTCTCACAATCTGTTGGGTGACATTCAGGTGGCTGCCAGTGTTAATGAACGTGTCCCTAAATAAAAGGATGCTGAATGTACTTTTGCTGTGGGGCTTTTGTGCTCCTGGAATAGCAAACCATGACCTGGTGGATTGACAAGGAGCCAAGTTGCTGTGTTTGTGTTCCAGAAGCCTTGAGGTTCTTGAGAGAAGCAGCAGAGGGATGTGAAGGACTCTGGGGGTAGGAGGGCAAGGCACAGGTGTCACAAGAGGCTTGCACTCTCTGCACATTCTCAGCTGTGCGGTGAACATGACCTGAGCTGCCCAGAGGTGCCCAGGTGGTGGGGACAGCTTTCCAATGCCTAGAGGTGTCCAGTGAGTTTGGGTACCCTGGGATTTGGGGTACTGGGGAAGCTGGCACTGCCACCCCAGACCGAGGTGGACCTCCACCCCTCTGGAGTCTGTCTTACCCTAACCCTCATCCCTCCAAGGCGAAGTTTCTCACGTCTGTTCTGCCTTCCAGGAGAACAAAGGCTCTCCACTGTGACTGCCCACAGGGACCAGAGCAATGGAAGAAAAAGCTCCTTCAAGAAGGACAGGTGCATCACCTGCTAGTTGTTAGCAACATCTGCTCAATGGTAAAGAACTCCAGAGTTCCCCAAGGATTTTCCTGATGGCCAAGCTGCCAAGGGGCACCTGGTCCCTGCAGGTGTGAGTTACCAGTTATGCCTCACCAGCATCTCCCCCAAATACTTTACTGCTCTGTTGTAGATGTCAAGCCAACACTTCTTGTTCTTGGAACAGCAGCCTTTGGACCTGGTGGTCATCATCTTACTGGGACAGATGGCTTGCAGTGGTCCCTTGTGGGACAAGTGGGTTACTGAAAATGGTGTCTCTGCCCTGCACAGGTTTCTGGAGTTATCTGAAGGTTGAGTTTTGGATCAAAGTGTGGCTGGTATTGCAGGCTCTAGCTGTAGGAAGGCTGTGGTACGGGTGATGTGCTGGATGGGAGGATGTTCCAGAGGTCTCAGCACTGCTGCTGGGACTCTGTCCTGAGAGGAGCTCTTGTAAATCTTCCTTGTGGGTCATCGTGGGAGCTGGGCAATGGGAAGAAGGCATAGGATTCAGGAGTGATGCCACCAGTGATGCTAAATGTAAGTCTCATCAGGCACAGACATATGAATGCAGCTTCTGGGCAGATGTGTCTGCCCTGTAGGATCTGGGGAGCTGTAAGGAACAGTCATCATTCTTGATCCACCTAGAACACCATGGGATGTCTACCTCTCATTAGAGACTTTGCAGAGCCCCACGTAGACACACTCAGTGTTAGTCATGTTGCATATTTGATGAGAGCAATGCCTGCATCTTAGGGAGCAAGGAAGAGATGCAACTTAATACTTTTTTCTGCACCAAGTATTTTACACTACAGATGCAATTAGGGTCTTACTGGAAGCCACGTAACCTCAGAAAGTCTCCACAGAAGAGGCGGCCCCATATGAGGATGATGTCTGGATAGGGAATGGCTGATCTAGAGGACAACCAGACATTTCTGCTGAGCAGGAGGAGCTTGGGGAGCTCAGGCACACTGATACTTGCTTAACTCATGTGATGGGTGCCTTCAGATATACACACCCATGTGCCCTCTTTCATAGTTTCAATAGCCTTTGTTGCACTTGAGCTGCCACAGGACCCTGCTTTGTAGAGATGGGTGGCTCAGCAGAGCAGTTATGTCTGTCTTCCCTATACAAACCTCCTGATGACTCCTCTGTGGCTGTTAGTCCCACTGCAGCTTCTGCTCAGACTTCCTTGTCTGTCTAGCAGTTCTCTGTTCCAACAGTGTGAGTATGTGTCCATCAACAGTTGGAGCATCTCTCCCGCTGACCTTCTGCTCTTTAGTCTTCCTCCGACAGGCACATAGTCTAGGTTCCACAGACCCTTGGCGGTCTCTCTTCCACCCGTCCTAGTGCTTGATTACAGCTGCTGAGATTATTTTCCTCCTAAAATCTGTCTGTATTGCTGGACTTTTCACCAACTCTTGATCTTGTTATGCAGGACACCGGACAAGAGATAATTTGTTATGTTGACCTTTCCTGGGACAACACTTTAGGAGTGTTGATACAGGAAATACCATTCCTGTAACGTTGTAGTCATTAGAGTACAAAAGCATCTTGACCCAAATGGGAACCTGTTGCAAAATCTTCTCCTTGGCATCCAGTAATATCTTGCATGTCTTCTTCTCTATCAATTGCATGCTTGTGGCTTTCTCTGACACTTCTTAGCCTTTTGCTTGTGTTTACACTCTTCATGGGTACCTGTGGTTGAGGTTTTCAGTGCAAGGTACAACATCTGGCTTAAAAGGAGCCTTGGATATTTTTCTTAGTCAAGCTGATGATTAAATGCCTACTTTGTTCTATGGCACTTCTCAGTGTGGCTTTCACTTTCTTTTCTTGTAGGAATGCCCACCTTTGCCTTGTCAGGTCCATGCTTGATGCTGCCTGAAATGTCACTCAGGACAGGACATTCTTTGCCATCTCTTAGCTGTTTTCAAGCCAAGAGAGGCTGCAAACATGGCCATCCAGACCAAGCAGGAGTGAAGCGAGCAGTAAGATCATTAGCAGAGATGTTTGTAGGTGCTTGACTCAGTGGAAGTGTTCCTTCAAGTCTATATATTTTATCCTTCCTTTAGTTTTAATTGCATTTTCTTCAACACCTCAGGTGACTAAAAAAAAAACCCCAACACAAACCAGTTTTGCACTGTGTCCTCTCCACATTTTTCAAAACACTAAACCTCTTCTGCTGCACACGCTATACCCACCAGAAGCACTAGAGATATGTGCTCTTTTTTTACAAGCCATTGTAAAAGTGTTTGGAAAAAGGCTACAAGACAAGTTTGCAGGTAGATAAACGCTGCCTTTTGGATTGCTTGGACTGTACTATCAGCACCCTGAGCCCTGAATTTGAGTCCATGTCAAGGAAATGCTGTGTGAATGGTTACAGCCTTGCACTGAGTTACTGAACCAGCCTGCTTCCTCCAGGACCTCATCTGGGTATGGGGAATGATGTCCAAAGGCCCTGTAATCAAACAATGATCTTGCAAAGTGTCACACCCTGCTCTTTCATGTGAGCATTTAAATTTAGGAAAACAAACAATAGTTCTGTTGGGTCCATCCAAGCCAGAGGAAATTTGCACTGGCAGGAAATATTCTGCTCACCAGTGATACAACCCCAAAAGAGTCATGAGCACTTTGTGACTCATTCTGTCTTCTGCTGAGCTGAATCTCCACATGGATCCTCATTCCTTGAACTCCTTTAACCAAAGTGACACTATCCTTCCAGGACTGTGGATAAGCTTGGTCCATGGAAGACAAGGAATGACATCTCTATGGCTAGCAGTCACCACCTCAGAACAACTTGGTGCAAAAGCAAACCCTACTTTTTTTGGTAGCACTGAACAAACATATCAGTCAGTAAGACAGAGATCCTCCCACTGCATGGGAACGGGCTGCTCCATTTCTCTGTGAGGATGGTGGTACCCTCTTTCAAGAACAAGTAAGCATCCATGAAGTAGATGCTGCCACTGTGTGTGTGAGGCACCTACATCTTCTTATCCAGGGCAGCACCTTGTCTCTCATGAACCTGGCTGCAGGAAGAGCAAGCTGCTCTGGCAAACCTACGTTAGATCAATGTATAGGCAGCCATTGACAACAGACCTATGACCTCATGTCTTGCTGTATGAGTTCAATTTGCTTTCCAAAAAGATGTTCTTGAATAACCTCCCAATATAAACTCTGCTATTAAGACTCATGAGTCAGGACTCAAGGAAGAGAGCCAGAGCTGGTCTGAAAGGCATCTTCTCCAGGCAGGCTGGTTTGACCCTGGAAATGATGCAACCTGACTTGGGTGTCAAATGGTTGTGCTGTGAAATGAGTGGGTTCCCATTCGGTCCTGGTCTGGGCTTTCTTCTAATCCAGATGACCTGTTGTATCACAGACTTCGGACATGAAGCTGCCTGCAAAGAGCCTGACTTGCTGGTTGTCCTGAGGAGGCTTGATGCTGGCAAAACACATTTGTTGTTTGTTCGGATCCGGGCACCAACTGGGAGTTTTCTGCCAGACTTGTGGTTCCTGAGGCCGACATAACCCACAGGCAGGAGGAAGACTTCTTACTTAATGTCTTTGCTGCCATTAAAGTCAGATACCAAAGTAATTTAAAACCAAGGGCAGAACAGCATGGCCAGGGTAGACATGTCTCCAGAGGTGGCTGGCAGTAAATGCTGAAGAAGGGTTTGAGCAGGGCTCTGGTATGGGGAGAACATTTTCAAAACAATGTTTATGGCAAATATTTCTGATCCTTTTATTTAACTTATGTGCAGGGGCCATAGTCAAAGGCAATCCAGTGGGGCATGTGAACTGTGAGTCTGCTGTCCCCAGGGCTCCACCTGGCTTGGCAGCAAGTGCCCCTGTGCATCAATACCCATGTCCCACCAGGAGAAGACAGGAGTCTCAGGTTCTCAGTAAGCTCTTGAGGGTCCATGGGGTGGTGCAAGGGAGGGAGGATCTGGGCTATGACCTTGTGCAGCTCCTATGCTGACTGTTTTCCCTAGCTGGCAGGAAGTGGAGACATCCAGTATTTCGGCCATGAGAGATATGGGAGAAGTACACCCAGGTGGGACCCCAGTCTCTTGTTGTCAGTGAACACTGCACAGGAGCTGGGAAACACAGGACAGAAACTGCTCATGCATTAATTTTTGGCTCAGGGATGACTGTCCCATGTGCCAGGCTGGTTATGTTTGTTCTCCTCTACCTGGCTTTTTACTGGACGCTGCTCTACAGTCACATGGGTCCACCTCAGCTAGACAGCCATGGCTGTTAGCAAGAGTCATGGTGTGAGCGGGAGACTGGGATTCAGATCTGAGAGGTCCCTCCGTACTACCATTGTTTTTCTGGAGCTGACACAAATTGCCAACAGGTACCTACACCAGGAAAGCCAAGTGTGAGCAGCCAGTGACCTATTTGGCAACCCGCCCACAGCATGTTCATATTACAGAGGAGGTGGCTGGAATTCCTTTGCAGAGGTATGTCAAAAATGAAACTTCCAATTGCAGGATGCCACAAGACTTGGGTGTTCTTGGTGATGGGGACATTGCCCAGCAGCTCATTATCTACCTTCAAGATGTGGCGCTTTGCCGCTAAGCTCCCTGGGGTTAGGAATGCCATGTCTGAATCATCTGTCTGGAGAGAAAGACCGGATGGTATGATTCAAGAGGGCTTTCTGATGTTGACAGACAAATCCTGACCTCACAATGTGTCTCTATAAGTGGAGAGGACTTTATAAGCCAGTCAGCTCAGTGCCGCTGACACTCTTGACTGCACGGATGGGCCTGGAGCAGCAAGTCAGGTTGATGTGCAACGCGTGCACTCCTTCTAGGCCAGGCTATTGCTGAAAGAAAGGATCCCAACTGAGTCAAGAGGCTTTGCTATCCCTCCAGCTGTTCATTTTACACAGGGAGAACTTGGATGTTTCGGTCACCATCTCAGTTAAAGTGTCCTCTGAAGGGTCTGCTTTGCAGTTCTGCATCTGAGCACCTCATTTGTTTTGCAAGCATGAGTTCTGGTGCTTCCCCATATGCTGAGGTGGTTCTGTGAGTCCTTCTGGATGTGGTTAGATGTTTTCTTGTGTTTCATCCATTTTGTCTGTGTGGAGAGGATGGGGTGTCCCTGAACCCCTAGCTTTGGCTTGGTTGGATTATCCAGGACTGATGTGTGGAGAATTGCACCTTTGAGAAGGAGCAGAGACCACCTCTGCTCTCCTCTGTCCTGCTTGCCTGTGCCTAGGGACTCACAGCTGAGCCGCTGTTTACCACTAGAGATAGTGATTCTGGGTTTGGGTGGTGGGAGTATTGCAGTTGCTCTTCTGAGGAAGGCAGAGTTGGTCTCTTCTCAAGTCTGTTGATGTTGGTTTGGTGCCAGAGACAGGTAGTGGGAGGACCCACACCTGAGTTGAGTGGTCCAAAACACCTGGGGTCTGAGCCTAGGGGTGACATCAAGCGGTGCTGAAGCTCTGAAACATGGCAACATGCTGCTGCGCCAGATGGAGACAGGCAGTTGAGGCCTGGAGGAGATGGCCCTGCTGTGGATGAGCTCTGTGGAGGCAAGGCTTGCTAGACAGGTATGGGCAGGTCCCCTGTGAGGCAGTGAGCTGACATCTCCTCTGCCAAGTCTTCCCCTGCTGGGGCAGGAGTGGTGAATGCTCCACTGCAGGCTGTCTCCAGACTGTGCCAGGTACCTGGGGATGTACACAACTCTGGTGACTTGCATACCCCAAGACCTGGGTGCAGGGAACTGTCATTTTGGCTGGTCTTTATGTGTTCCTACCATACTTTTTACATCAAAAAGTCTATTAGTGCTCACTGAATACCACAGGTTTGTGCAGTGACTGGTCCTTCCTCCTGTGCCACAAGGCTTTAAGTTTTGGGGATACCAAAAGGAGTTGCTTCTGTGCATGGCTGCGTGCTTGTCTCACTGACATTGGTGGGCTTTGTGGCACAGCTTGTCACAAGATCATGGCTACTGTGATGTGCCACCATAATATCTGGATGACACTGGCATGGGCAGTAAAGCCTTCAGCTATGGTGATGACTTCTAAGATGTGGGAAGTTTTAGTGCTACTGCTCTGGAGCTGGGCAAGGTGGCACTGGGTGGAGGAAATCCTCATCACAAAATGTTCAGGGCTATGAACCAGGCATGAGAAACCACAGGCCTGTGGGCTGTTGATGACCATGGGCAGTGGAAGGTCCTCTTGCATATGATGATGTGAAGAGCTGGTGACAGATGTAGGGGAGATGGGCCATGGGGACAGATCTTGGTAGGCCTCTCTGTCTGGGGACAGGGAAAGGCTACTCTGGCTGAGTCCAGCACAGCCACAGCTTTTTGAAGGGACTTATGCAAACCTCTGGTCCAACATCCTACTCAGAGCAGGACCATCCCCAGTGCTAGCTCAGTCCAGCCCTGGTTTTGTCCAGACAAGCCTTGAAAGCCAAGGTGTACACCCAAGAGAAAGAAGCTGTTCTCTGAGTGATGTGCTCATCAAGAAAATGCAGTTGGCATGAAAAATCAGGGTAGGTTTTGCAACAGGAAAACAGTGCTGGGAGATATATTGTTATACCCAGTATGGGAGGGCCCCTCTGGCTTCTAATTCCTGTGCATGCTTGGCTTCTTGGTCCCTTTTAATCCACACTGATGCTGAAGCGGCTATTTCAGTAATTTGGCCTGTCTCTGATGTCCGCAGGCATGGCTTGCAATGTGTTGTCTGCATCTGTGTCCAATTGAACCTGGTGAGAAGATGGCCACTGTAATTTCTTCCTTTCTGCTGTCTTTCCTACCTTCCTTCCACATGCAGTTTGGAGGGACTAAAGGCTACAAGCACCTTAAAATGGTGCTTCTCACTAATGGATTCAGCTAGCAGTTGTGGTCACTGGTGTTCTGCAGCTGGATAGGACAAGTGCCAATAGAGGATATTGGGTTTAGCAACGTCTACAGGATCATGGGGCAAAATGAACTGTCCTTTCTTAGACCGTCATACTAGTTTAATCCCAGGACATCCTCAACTGCACAGGGAGTTGCAAGTACCAAGATGTTGGTGGAGGACTTGCACACAGAGCAAGACTTGAGCCAACTCTTCGCTTTAATGTGTGATAGGGAGCTTTTTCTGCTACGTACACAGTGCTGTGTGGCGGGTAGGTGTTCCCATTATCCTGAGCAGCCCAGGGGGACCTTTCCATGCTGGAAGCATGCTGGGAAAATGCACCCAGACAACTCCTCTGGGAGGCAGACAGTCTTTTCTTGCTCCTGCAACAATGTCAGCAGGGAAATAGACTTCTCTGGACCTGTTCTGAAGTCTGGATCCCCTTGGGCTGGAGTGCTGGGGATGGCAGGGCACACCAAGAGCACCTGGTATGCTATAAACTGCCCAAGGCAGAGATGGAGCAGAGGAGCTCTGGCTGAACAAAGCTCTGACACAACCCCTCCTGCACTGACACAAACCCTATCCTGATGCTTGTTCCAGAGAGGGAGTGGCTGAAGGCTTCTTATCCAACACTGCAGTTGCAGTTGGACCAGTGCTAGGTGGGAAAGGTCAGCAAGACATGCTTGGGGTTGGTTCCTAACTGCATTGTGGATTGGGAAGTGTTAGGAGATGGATTTTGGTGGGAGATAATACTAAGCCACCGCTACAAATACAAAGCTTAAACTGGTAGCCCTCCACCTACACAGTGTGGGTGTGACTCTCAGGCAGACAGTGGTCTCTCAGAGGCTGGTCACATCCCTGCAGAGCAGCCACTCCCACCTGGAGAGGGAACTCACCTGTGCCAAGTGATGAGTGGCAACATCAGGAGGCTTTAAAACTCAAGGTGGGGACCATAAAAGCAGCTCTGTGGGGTCAAGACAGAGGTCTGGGCAGCCTCTGATTGTGTCTGGAGGAGGAGTCCTGGGGAATGGCAAAAGGGCAGGACAGCAGCTGCAGATGTGGCTTTCCCTTAGCCCCTGCCACCCCCACCTGTGCCTGGCTCAGAGCACCCCAGCCCAGGTATGGCTTCTTACCATTTCATCCCCTGGGGATGCCCAGCTCTTCCCATGTGCCACTGGGTGTTCCTGCTTGGCTGGCTTCATCCAGAGCTGCAGGATGCTGCTGAGTGCCTGGTGCCAGGCAGAGGGTCCTGTATAGGACTGCAGCTGGCATGGTTTGCGCTCGAAACACATGAAGTGTGTTGCTGTATCAGACACGGGTGATGCTGCCAGCAATGCTGGAGCTTCACAGTGTCTTCTTCTGCCTCCAGCCCACCCACCATCCTTCTCACACCAGCCCTGTTATCCCCCAGGTGCTGCAGAGAGGCGAGATGTGGCTGCTGCTGGTGGCCCCGTGTCTAGCCCAGGGTCTGGGCAACACCGTCCCATGCACCAGTGTGAGCCACAGCAATCCTGAGCAGTTCATGAACATTG
>JAAGNO010009303.1:0-21641 GCA_033439905.1 Ceryle rudis | reverse complement strand
CCCTTTCCCTTTCCCTTTCCCTTTCCCTTTCCCTTTCCCTTTCCCTTTCCCTTTCCCTTTCCCTTTCCCTTTCCCCTTCCCCTTCCCCTTCCCCTTCCCCTTCCTTTTTTTTCTTTTCATTTTGTGAAATTAGCAGCACTATCTTAAAACTAGATGCCTTTTCTATACTTTTTTTTCATTATTTCCTAATTTAGGTTTCATTTAAATATGAAATCAGTGCCATTTCTGAAAGAGAAAGAATTTTGCTACCAGCTGTCAATAACAGCTGCACAGTCAGACTTTCTGTCAGGTCATTCCTTAATCTCTATTCAGTCCTCTAGAATTGACACCTAGGGGCTATATCTCAGACACAAACATGTAAAAAGTGTTTTTTGGAGATTTAGGTTTCTCTGTCTTTCTGTCTGCTTGCTCTTTCTCTGTGTTCTTCCCTTTCTTGGAGTGTGCTTCAAGAGCAAATCAAGTATCAGCTCTAACTGCATGCTCCACAAATAGCAAAAGGGGAGGGAAGGAAAGGGTAGAAGACAAAGAAATACAAGAGTGGCAAAGTAAGAAAGGTATGTAAGATTGAAAAAAAAAATACTAAAAGAACTGGGAAACAAGATGGACAGAAAAACTGGCATAAAGGACTGGCTCTTCAATGATTTTTTTTACTTTGCTTCATCAGGTCAGATACAGGCGTACTGATACAAAATTCTTAAGTTCACTTCATATTGTAAATTGTACCTTGTATTATTTCAATCTCTTAGGTTTCTTTGAGAAAAAGAAAATGGAGATAAGTTTACATTTTCTCAGTTGCAAAATGCTGTCTATGCTAGGTGTATCACTTGGAGTACCTGCACCAAACCTCCCTCAGTAGGCAAGTGCCAGCCCTTCAGTCCTAGTTAAAAGATGGGATCATCTTTTAATTGTAGTTTACAAAATGACTAATTTTCATTGGTTTATCCAAGTTTAAAATGCCAAGATTTTTTTTTAATGGGCAAGTTATTTATTCTGACGGTCACTTTTTACAAAGCACAGCTCCAGACTCAAAAGCAGTGGGCTGAAACTCAGGACTCAGTTGTAAATTGAACGCTGATTTCCAGTGGTAAGTCAATCAATGTACCTACTACATTGTTTCAAGCTGTTTCTTTTTCTGTTGTGTGAATGTCTCATGTCAGCACCAGAATTAAACAGAACACTTCCTGGTGGTTTGACCTTTACATATAGCTGGATTGAAATACTGGGTTTGTCCTAGAGAAAATTCCTTTTTTAAAAAAAAAATTTCCTTTTTTTTTTTTTTTTTTTTTTCCTGGAAGAAATCTTAAGACTTTTATTTTTTTAAATGGTAATTGTTAGAAATGGTGAATTTCAGGTCTGACTGTCTGCTGTGAGCACATACATCTGCTTCGTTGCTGTAGCTGAATGATCTGTGGCATAGAGTGAACACCACATACCAGCCCTCAATGAATTCTGCTGGGCCCTTTTTCATTGAAAAGTCACAAAAGAAAATAACACAGCAGATAATTTCCATATTGGTCTGCATCTCCTTATTATAGTATAAAATACACTTAAAATAACTTGTCAGATGCAAGACTATGTCAGATGCAAGACTATCACACTAGTCTGAAATAAGAAGAATTTTAGTGAAGATATAAAGTGATTTGTTTTTCAAATTAATGTAATTCTCATCAGTGTAACTCCAAAATCAGGGTCTGTTCTGAGTTTTTTAGGGTAGGAGACAGAGAAGAAATCAGGCAAGAGATCAGGCAGGTTTCAGACACCAAAATTCTCTGTGAAATATGAGCCTTTTCATGTATCAACTAATTTCAGAAATTAGTTTGCTAATATTTGAGAAATATTTGCTCTGAAATTTTCCAATTTAAAATGACCAAAGCTAGAGGTAGAATTTACCCTTCTGCCTTTAACAAATAGTTTGCCTGGGCCTACCATGATGTAATTCATAAACTCTCTATAATACAAAGCTCACACTTGTACTCCTACTTGAATATCAGACGCTGCTTGTTTTCTGTTTAACAGCAAGCACTGAGGTGGTGTTCCTCTTTTCTATCTGTGTAACAGCTAAATGCACCTATCTAATCTGAACTAGTCATCATGACACTGTTCTAACCAATGGTAACAGATCCAGATGAGGATTTGTCTCTTTATTTTACACAGTCTAAACTGGTCCAGACTGTCTTTAATTGCCCCTCTTTACAGTTGCTTAACATTAGAAAAATTAAGTCCCACTCTAAACTTTTAAAATTAGTTGCCATAGTTTCATTTGTGTATCAGGGGTTGGACTAGATGACCTTTGGAGGTCCCTTCCAACCCGGGGCATTCTATGACTCTATATAAAAAGCAATTAGATCCACTGAGTAAGTCCTTCCTTCTAGCAGTTACCTTTTCTTATTCAACACAGGCTGTGATTAGAACTTTTCACCGTAGTTGTAAGAGCAGTGAATAATCACTGTGTGTCATGCTGGGGACATGGAAGTAGCTCCCAGCACACCCTAGGAGCAAAGAACCAGTAGATACATGTAGAAAATTATTATTTCAATATGTGAATTTTCTTCCAAATTGCTAGCAGTTAGCACTTTAAGCTCTGCAATCTCTGAAGAGTTTTCTTCTCTGTTTTAAGGAGTTCTCCCTAGTGCATATCATTAAGTTCTTGGCTTCTAAGACTTGCTATGGCAAGGACTGACTTCCCCAGGTCAGAGACAAATAGCTTCCTTATTATTAGTTTAGCATGTATTTCCCTTCAATTTGATTGAATGTTCTAGAGGATCAACAGCAATGCACAATTTTTCTTCCATTTACCATATATCATTTTGTTTACTGTCAGCTTATTTGCCCCCAATCATCTTCTGTGTAAATTAGAACTGATCTGTTCAGTCACTGCCATACGAGTTTAATCACTGTAAACTCTAATGTCTTCTTTCTTACTCTTTATGCATAGTGCCTACTTCTGTGATGTAAAGTGAAAAGTTACTTTTGTTGAATAACCTATGAGGATGCATGGATCTTTTCTCAGAGGACTTACATTTCATTTAGAATCTGTTTCTACCTCGTATTACTCTGCCTCATGTTGATTTGTGTGTATTTGCTGGCTATGAATTTTAGCATTTTTCAGAATAGAAGATGTATCTGGGTCCTTGAATCCAGGCCCTTGTTATCACACACAGTCACATCATATAAATCTATTCACGCAGTGTTTCAGAATAACATCTGACTCTCTCCAAGTGGGTTAATGTGTCCTTATCTATATGCTATATCTTCTTGACACTCAAGATTACCATCTACTTCACCTGTCTTTTTCATGAGAGGTTTGTCCTTGTCCCACATTTGTGAGTTTAAACACAAATGGAATAATGTGGGTCCTAACTTCAGCTTCCAGTCAGTGAACAACAGGTTAAATTCATAGTAAATATAACTTCTGAGGCCATTCATGTAACATTCGCTACTGAAATTTTGAATACTTTGATTCAACAATAAAAACTAATCAGAAGGTATGAATTTTTAAAATTTTTTTTTAGTACTTTGTTAATATTTACATTGCTGAAGTAGAGGTTATTTTCCCATAATGGAATGAGGAGTTGCTGTTTTCATCATATTCCTAAGTGTCTAGTGAAGCTTATTTTACATAACACTAATTGCAAAGGCTAGAGAGCAGAGAAACTTCTTCCACACTAATATAGCAAAGGGATATAAAGTCTCTGTTTTCTGCAAAGAACTAAATTGTGGGTTGTGACTTTTCTTTTCCCTGTATCCTCTGTCACCCCTCCTGAAGTAGTCTGCACTTCAGTAAGAATGGTACAGCTTCTGAATAATGTCAGCACTGGTGTCTAATGACCCCTGTGTAATATATGATAAACATAGCAAAAGTATTATAAACATAGCAGTGTCAAATCTGGATTCCCACAGAAGGTTTTGGCTTGGTGAATTGTGGCAGATTCATAAGTACACTCTCTGAAGGATACTACAAAGTGTACAGTCATACTCTCAGGAAACTATAACTACAATCACTCACATATTACTTGCTTTAATTTATGTGTTACTAATACCATGCACACTAAATAGTTAGCTGACTAACTGTTGGTCATTCTAAATGTACACAGGACATAACAGATTAAGTTTTCTATAGGAGAAATGTTTTGGATAAAAATAAGAAAATTAGATGCACCTCACAGGAGGGAAAAGGTGTACTTTGACCAAGAGGTATTGGTAATGACAGGGAGCTCTTGAATGTAGGGATAGTTACTTCTATACTTCCCATATGTTGCTTTCTGTCAGTAACTGAGTGAGCTATGTTGCAGGCACCTGCAGACTCAAATAGAAATTAGTACTATTTTTACATTTATTGCATGCTCAGTGTACCTCACCATCTACTTAAGAAATTTCTGTGAAGAGAAGCATCTTTGGTCACTGTTCGTCTAACGACTAATTTTTCTGTTTTGACTCCATTGCTTGTTGAGCAATTCCTTTTATACATCTTTGTAGTTTAAAAAAAAAAAACATTAAAATTAAAATTCTGTACATATTTCCATGATCACAAAAGATGATTAACATTTAAGGACATTTTCTTAATGTTCAATCTGCCTTTTACTGCAAAGCTTTTTAACATAAGGTTGACACTTAAATTATTAAATTTGAAGAACTGCAGAGGAGATGCTGAATTGATATTTAGTATTTAATGCTCTGAATGCTACTAGATTAACACTGCATATGATTTAATAATTTTTAACCTTTTATCAGGTTCAGCATAAAACATGAGGGTTCTTGAGAAAAGCAAAACCAATATAGTATATGGACAAAAGCCAGCAGTTTTCAAGAATGAAAATGCAGAACATTGCTTTATACTGAACAACATTAGCCATTATGAAACCTGGGTAATTAATGACATTGGAGAGAGGAAAAAAAAAAAGAAAAGAAAAGACCCAAATCCAATAGATTTCAGCATTCAATTTTTCACATGCATCAAAGTCTTCCTTGAAAATACAGCTTCTTTCCAAGTCAATGAGGATTGTGTTCATGCTTGTTCTTGGAGGTCACAGACTTGAATCACTACCGCAAAGTTCTTATTTTGTCATTTTTCCGTACCCCAGAGGCAAATGTAATACTGATGTATTACAGTGATACAATTTATCTATCTCAGACTGGAGAAAATAATTGCACAAGTAAGGAATCAGATGCCAGGAGGAAAATGAGCAATCAAGTACACATCTTTATCTGCAGTCATTGAGGCAAGCAGCTCTGGTGCCGACACTTCTCGCAAGTAACAAGCCATAGGACAAGGGGAAATGGCCTCAAGTTGTGCCAGGGGAGGTTTAGATAAGATATTAGGAAAAAATTCTTCATCAAAAGGGTTGTCAAGCATTAGAACAAGTTGCCCAGGGAAGTGGTGGAGTTGTAATCCCTGGAAGTATTCAAGAGACATGTAGGTATGTCTCTTATGGTCATGGTTTAGTGATGGACTTAGCAGTGCTAGGTTAATGGTTTGACTTTATGATCTTAAAGATCTTTTTCAACCTAAATTATATTATATGATTCTATGATATTTATTTTGGTTTTTTGCATATGCTACCTTTAATAGACCACAAATTTGATATCCTGAAATGCAGCATTTTATCAGCCAGACATATCCTTCTAAATTAAACCTACCCAAAAACAACAGACACTTTGATTTTTGTTTTTCATTCTAAGTGAGATAAGTCATAATTGCAGGCATAGAATGCAGCAACACAGGCAATGTTAAGTTCATTCCTCTGCATTATCAATATCTGTATTAGGAAATAATGAGTTGGAAATCCGAGAAGCAAATTTGGGGGAGTTAACATTCTCCTTTCCAGAGTAAATTTCCTTTAAGAACTTACTAATAGCAGAATACCTTTTGTCAGGCAGGATAGATTAGGATGTGCACTGGGATGGAAGCATTCAAGAGCTATTTCATCTGTCTTTCTCTCTTGCTCCTCCTGTTTCAGCTCTGAGGAGCTTCCTGTCTGAATGAATTGCAACGGCTATCTCTATATTTCAGATAAGCGTAAGACTTATGTAAAATGTGGTGCTGCTAATTGGTCAAGATGTAATTAGTCCAATGAAAATAATTGTATATAAATAATGTGGAATTTCAGCTTCATGGCTCAAGAGATAAATTCAAAGCCTGTTCAGAACTGTCTGTCTTAAAAATAAAATAGCAGAAAAGTATTATTAAGGAAGCTCTTCAAAATTCCCATTACCCTACTAATGAAGATTTAGTACATTGCCCAGAAGACATGGTTGATCTGTACTCTGTAAGGACCTTCCACCACATCAGCATCTGCATGTCCCCAGCTGCTCTCATCAGAGGGGAAGCTAATGGTGACTTTGAAGAAGCAACTTATCTGCCTCTTAAATGAAAGTAAAGCACTGTAAGTACAATCCATGCACAGCAGTAGGTAGGTAGTTAAGAGTGTTCTCCTTCATTAACTGGACTTAAGTAAGTCATCTCTTGGGTGCATACCACAGGCTGTTCTGACCTACCTGGAGCTGTTGGAGTAATTCAAGTTCATTTCAGGACTGCATGTGTCAAGGACTGCACAATAGAAAGGTGAAGTTTGACTCATTCAAAGGTTGGACTAGATGATCCTTGAGGTACCTTCCAACCTGGTATTCCATAATTCTATGATATGATTCTGTAATTCTATGATATGACCCTATGATTCATTTCCTGTAAAGCTACCTGGTATTATTACTGTTATTCACTGATACAGTTTTGCAGAAGCAGACAAAAGACCAAGTCTGGGGGCTGAGGCTGTGTTATTGTGATTGCAAAAGCCCAGGAATATATATTCTGTGCCCTCAGTACAAACAGCTTCCACATCCTCAAAACCACTATGGTTTCAAACTTGCCTTTCCCACCTTTTTTCTTGATATTTTTATTTTATTCCTTGATGAAAAGGGGACCTTTCTGGGTTTTTATTAACCACCTAGGCATATGTGCTTAACTTTTATATGCGGAAATATTTCATCAATAAATGGAAACACAGCATATGAAGATATGCTTAGCTATTTTGGGGTAGTAGGACTTTCCCATACTCTTACCAGTACATACAGCTACTTTATGAAAACTACTTCTTTGCAATTCTACTCTTTTGCAGCTCTGAAGTGAGCTGCAAATGGCACCTCTCTTGCCATGCCTGAGTAGTGCTTGTGCACGGCTGCAAATCTATTTTCTCATTCTTTCTTTTACAGTCAAGTAAGTTCTTCAGAGACAAGAAAGAGAGCAATTTTGGTTGAAAACATATCTAACTCAACAGAAAATCTGTCAAATAGGAAGAAAGGAAATTATACAATCGAGACCAATCAGACAATGATTTTGATGGGCAATTACCATCAGGTTGCAATGTTTCTACATGGATCCACAGGGCTTGGTATGAGCATAAGTGCAATTTGACATTTGTATAAAATCATCAGTCCACATAAAGGAACAGCTTATTAATGACATGATTTTTTTTGTACTACGCTGAAGAAGAAGCACTGAAAGTACCAGGTATTTTCAGTCACTGAATACAATGGGTCTCCAGGTCAGTCAGAGCTGTCAGCTGAAATTGTGTCACTTTTTCTTTAGAATTAGCATGGTAGAATATGCTATTGGCTCCAGCCTCTAAAGCTAGGATTCATTAATATACTAATTATTAACCTTGAACAAGGTAATCCTTTAAGTGGAGAAAACTCAGGTCTGTGGATAAAATGGGTTAAATACATCTCTCTCTTCCCACTGTATTCATGGAGGGCTGGTATTTTCCTCCCAGCATGTTCACTGCCCACAATTCTTCAATAGTTCAGTGAGTTGCAACAAATCTTGCATCAGCCTCTTTTGGTCTTTAGCAAAGTCACCTTCCTGCTGTCGTGTCTGGGACTGGGATATAGATCTGCTTTCCAACATGCCCTGATCCTTTCAGGGTTCTCCTAAATTATGCTGAGGCTGCAGACAGATGCTTTCTTCTCCTGTCATCCTACTGTTCTTCTCCCTACATCCACCATGCTCAGTCATTTTTTGAAAAAAAAAATGCAACACCCATCTCCCTTCAGAGTGTCTCAGCTAATTCAGTGTGCAACTGCTAGGCTAAGGCACATAGGCAATACCATGTGCTAAACCATGACAAACAACACTTAAGTTCTCTCTCGTGTTCAAATAAAACAGCCTTAATATAAAGATTTAACTGTGTAATATGTGTGATTTTGTATTATACATTTAAGGGCAGGAGAGGAAACTGCAGTTACAAAATAGAAATTAGTTTGTAAAAATTGGCGACTGAAAAAATAAGTGTTGGTGCTACAGTGAGAAAGCAACTCCAATATACAGTCCCTGCCATATTAAAAGTTTGTGAAATCGTAAACAGAGAGAAAACATGAGATGTGAAAATAATTTCCCATTTATTTGACATGAGTAACACTGAAACTGGATTACTACCATCACTTCTTTCTGATGCTCCTTTTTAAAAAAACATTGTAAATTTATGAAGCTCATAAACCACCAGTCGTGTTGATAATTGGAAAGTTGGTAGAAGTCATTTTAGTGTGACACTCAGGGTGAGGCTCAGCTCACCATGTGGGGTGCCTGAAATTTAGATGTCAATATGTAGCTATCCCTCTAACAACCCTTTTCACTAGTCATAATTTAGTGTTTGTAAATGTGGGTGTCACATTTACAGCCATTTTGAGACTCCCTGGGGCACCCAGAAGGGCTGTGTCAGGTGCTCCAAACTACACCTGTCTCAGCGCAGGCAGCCAACCTCCATCTGAGTCTCCAAGGTCCCTTCATTCTGATGGAGAAGGCTATAATAAAAGCAAATAGCCAAAAGCTAAAGCCAGGCAAATTAAAGTGAGAAATAATACACATCTGTGATTAACTGTTAAGCAACAAGTGTAAAGTTAATGTCAAAGTTTGTGTTGGTTTGTTTTATTTTGTTTACTCCAAAGCAAGACTGTATTTGAATCAAACAGCAAATTTAGAATCATTTGGTATGGCTGCAGTTGTTAGCTCAAATATAGCACTTTGGTTTTAAAGAGGCATTTGTTGAAGTGATATCATTTTTAAAAGAAAATAGAAAACAAAAGAGAAACAGATTAGGTGGGGGATAAAAACATCCCTCTCATCTCTAATAATTTATATTTCTCTACATTAGGGTCCCAGTCCTCAGCTCAGAAACTTATTTAACCCTTACATGGGGGATAACAGAAATTAGTCAGATTTCTGTTCCTGTGGGAGAACAATATGTTGGCAACATGGACAAGGCAGCTAGTTCTGATCTTTGAACTTTGTTTGTTGTTGTTTTGTTTGGTTGGGTTTTTTTTCTCAGGTTTGTTTTGTTTAGTTCTCACATTTCACTCTGTTGACTTTGATGCCATTCTTTGTGGTTCCTGGGTGTACTCCAGTCACTGCCAAAAGCGCTGAAAAAGATTTACATTTCTTGTGTGCTTGTCACTGTTTATGATTCTTGCTTCTCCCTTTTTCAAAATTTGTTTTATTCACAGATGTGGAAAAGAATGGAAAGGAAACCGTTGCCACATAAGTGCTAAGCCTCTTCAGCCTCCAAATTCAAGTCTCCTTCAGAATGGTGAGTCTGTAAAAAGAAAGAAATATCTTTCAATTAATTCTTTAAGTTTTTCCTTTTACTTACTTCTGTCTCCTCTGATTTTGCAGATATTTGGATTGGGGTGGGTATCGTTTTCATGCTGATTAAAATTACAGCTGCTGCCTTCTATTTCTTTTCAAAGAAGAAAGTACCAGAAACGTAAGTGAAACTTTTATTTTGTGCAAGGGAGGCACAAATGTGGCACAAAGCAATGGCTAACTGCCCAGTCTCTTTGGTTTCAACTTTTAAATCTCCCCACAGTCCATTTGCAACACTAAGCATAAAACCTAGCTTTGCAACAAAAGCTGACCTTAGTGGATGCCAGTCTGGAAACAATGAGTTACAACTTCACTGCTTAGAAAGTTTTGATAGCAACATTGTATAATTGTTTCTAAATTATAAAAGTCACTATTTACCCACCTTAATAGCAGTAGCCCTGATTTTTATACATGATAGTTACGTGTGAATAGGTGTCCCAAAACCTCCAAGGCCAAATTAGTTTCTTACAGGCATATTCAGAGTGCTTCCTGAAGGCACCGTGTAGCACATGCACCTGGAGGGACATTTTTTTCCCTATATATTGCAATATTTACCCACATTTCAGAATTTTTCATATGATAACTGGATGGAATAAAAATGTGAGTGGTTCTATTTTAAAATATTAGGGTTTTTCAAAAAAAGCTTTAATACACTGGAAAAAATGCAAGCTGTATGACTGCAGAATTATGCAACCTTATTTACTAATCATAGTGTTTGCCCCCTCTCCTTTAGTTACTGCAGACACACTCACAATCTCACTTTCTCATCTGTTTTACTAGTTATCTTAATCAGTCATTCTTTAGATGTGTCTCACAAGTCTTACCTTATGTGTTCCTTCCACACATTTCCCCTACCTCTTAGTCTCACAACCATTATCCAATACTGCCTTCTTGCACTAGGATCATCCCAGTGGTAAATGAGGTGAAT
The DNA here is from genome assembly GCA_033439905.1 of Ceryle rudis. Lineage (NCBI taxonomy): Eukaryota > Metazoa > Chordata > Aves > Coraciiformes > Cerylidae > Ceryle > Ceryle rudis. The sequence goes on along the minus strand of JAAGNO010009303.1, from coordinate 11,082 downwards.
GAATGCTCTAGATGTTGGGGTTTTATTTATTTCTGACTACACAGCATAAAGTGCATCCTCAGTAAAGGAAAAAAAAATCAGCAAAATGGTCAGTGGTTTATTTCAAAATTTATTTCAAGTGCTTTGAATAATGGTATTAGTAGTACTACAGATATCTTCTCATCCAATTATTTGATTTCAGAGATTTTTGAAGATATGCCTTAGAACCACAGTTCATTATTTCTCAGATATATTTACCAGCCCTTCCTGTCATCTGTCAGATATTCTCTCCTTTCTCTCTTCTCTCAAATTTAAGATTTAATATATTTTTTTTCCCCATTTCTTAATTTCCTCTAACTCTTGTATTTCTTCTCTGCCCATCTCTTGGCTTATTCTGCTAGATCCTACCTAGTGGTAGGTACTTGCTGCTGTCCCTTCCTCCCTTTCAGCAATTGTGGTTGTGCAATGTCTTGTCCATTTTCTTGTTGTTAGTTTACTCTCACCTCTCATTTTCTTCTCCAGAATTCGTCTTCAAATCTGTCTCTTTTTCTTTAAACTTGTTTTCTGCTGTAGACTTTTCTCTCTTTGGGGATGTTGTTATCTCCCAAACTATCTACTAAACTGTGCAGACTCCTGTCCTGACATTATTGCTGCTGACACATTTCCTAACAGTGCATGCTACCCTTGACAGGTAGAGTTGTCTACAGACACAGATGCAAAATGTTAAAGCAGGAGCATTTAGTGGATGTGCTACTGTTAAATGAGTGCATAGCTTCACCTGCTTTCTCTATATCTGCTCCCTCTATAAAGTGCAAATAATAGCTTTTCCTTATCTTACTTCATAGGAGTTTTAAGACTTGATTCATTCACATTTATACAACTTACTAAGGTACACATATGGAGAGACACCTCAGGAGTGTGAGATTAGTTGTATTTTAACAGTTGCTTGGGGTTTTTTCAATGAATATTTAAAAAAAAAAAAAGGATTTTTTTTTTTTTTCAGAACATGTTTGATGGTGTTTTAATCAACACATTATTATTTTTTCTTATGCTACTTCTCTTGTGATCTGAAAACTTCCTTTTACCTTTTTCTTTTGTAAATGTCTGCTTAATGGTTACTACACTGCCATCCATTGCTACCCACATATTTGTATTCAGGAAATATTTTTTCCTTTCTTGTAATTATACATGCTAAAAAAAAATAGAGCCTTTTTTTGTACATAAAAATGCACCCTGTTGCCATATGATGCCAAACACTTAAGTGTCTTATTAGGTATGTAATAAAACAGGGGTGAATGAGGAGGATCTTCTTACTATGGCACTAAGAAAATAACACAGCCCTGACATGAAGAGCTGTAAAACAGGGTTAGCTAGTTATACAACAAAGCTCATTCTGGTCTTGATTTTTTTCACTGGAGCTGCCAAAAAAGGTAAGTTATGATGATGGAAATTTTTGTGATTCCAAGTTTTGTCTATTAGGAACTGATTAAGATTGTCAAATCATTTTGCCTATGGCATAGAAAAAAAAAATCATTGTTTTTAATCACAGTTGACTTAACATGCAAGTTAAAATGTATTTTATAGGCATCTTATCAAGAAATAATCTAGATAATAAATGGCAATTTGATTGACATGGTGAAATAATGAAATCTGAAACTTTGAATTTGAGAAGATAAGCTCATCCAGGCAGTTTGTCTCTCCCTTTTCAACTATCTAGTGCCTAGCATGACTTAGTGTACAAAAATCACAGCTGGAAATATAGTAGTAAATTAAGACAAGTTATGCCTTAACTGCTTCATGAGTAATCCAAAATGACTAGTCAAAATGTAACCATGTTATCATACTGAAGTTTGGATCTTTAAGATAAGCTTTAGAGTAAGAAGTGACTTTTATTTGCATAAGTCTGTGAAATGTACAATGTGACAGCACCACACAGAGGCATGAGATTTTACTCCTGATTTTTGTTTTTAAGGGGATTTGATGAACTAGAGGAATCTAACTGGGCACATGAATGGTACTTTCCTGTAGTTCATTTTCACTTCAAAGGCTTGTGTCTGCTTTTAGGCTTCCAGGGTCATGTTGTGTTCTTAAAGTCACCAGGCACTGTAAGCACTCTATGAGTGCCTGATTGGACATTCTTTCACAAGGAAGCTTTCACACACTTGAGCCCATATTTACTGCCTTTTGATAATTTTTTTTTTTTGCTAGCTATTTTTTATAATTTCTATTAATGTCTCCTTTTTCCTTACTAGTATAGAACCCACGCAGACATTGGCAGATGGTTCTGCAGAGGTGCATTAACAGTTGTATTGCAAGGTCCACTTATACATCAGTAGAACTAGCACAGGAATGTGCACAAGAGCCAGAGGCATAGTTTCACAGTCCAATAGAACTTCTTTTTTCACCAGAAAAACAGGTAGCAGGCAGTAGGGATAGGCTGGTGACCCCTTAGACAATTACTGGCTAAGAATTTGTCATTAACAGTGGTGAGAGTTACATTTGCCCCTCTTTTTCTTCACTGGAAAGACTGCTAGTGCTTTAACCCCTTCTTTCAGCCCCAAAAGAATGCCCTGCTTCCCCTTTGCTTTCTCCTTCCTTTGCAAGAATTTAATCACTGATCTGCAGGCTTTAAACTCTTCAGTGCCTGAGTGGGAGTTACTGGAACTCAACATGTAAGTTTATTTCCTAATGGACAAAAGCAGCCCACTATATGGCTTGGCAGCAGGGTACTTCATTACCACGATGGCATTCAAATATGCAAGCTACTTCCCAGCTCCCAGCTGGGAATATGTGAAACTTTTGTATAGAAACCCCAAATCAGAGGAAGCTTCTAAGTTTCTCACATTCCTGTTCATGCTTCAGAGATGACGTTTTTTAGTCTAGAAGGGAAGGCTGCCAGTTACTCTATTCCTTCAATGGCATCTGTCCTTATTGACCAAATATAAGCAAAACTTCATTTTTGCTTCCATTTTATTGCAGCTGATTTTTCATGCTTTATTTTAAAAGAAAGAACATGAAAAATGAGTGACTTTCTAATCAGCTAAGCGATGCTTCTTTGCTATTGCCTCCAAAGAAGTCAATGTCCCTGGATTCTTTCAGTTTATTTCTTTCCTACTCTTGATCTGTGCCATCAGCTGTGATGCTAGTGCACCACAGCTGTTACCAGTTTTCCAAAGTGTATCAATAATCTATCTTGGCACACAGGCAACAGAGTTAAAAACTGAGGTGTTCTGAGAAAATATTTTTAAAATTAGAGCAAATCATGGGAAAACAGGACTCATAGAGGCCATTTTTCATCCTGTCACTGGACAGACTCAATTGTATCACTTTCGGGTTTGCACTTAAAGACCTCTAGCAACACGAATTAGATGGCATCCTCAGGCAGTCTTGGTCTTGTAGGTAGAAAGTTTGCTGTTAGAAGGTTGCTGATGTGTATGTTTACAATTTAAGTTCATTCCTATTCACCATGGACAAGAACCAGTCATTCCCTTCCTCCGTTCAAAAAGTTTCTCATGTACTTGAAGGCAGTTGTCATGACTCCTTACAGGCTGCTTTCTTTAAGATAAACAAGATCAGTGCTTTCAGTCTTTCTTCTTGGTTAAGGTTTTCTTACAGTTATGATGATTCCCAATTGCTGTTGCCAGGAATTTCTCCAATTAGACCATACTCTTCCAGAGGTCTGGTGTGGAGGAATGGAGACCATATTCCAAGGGAGCCTTTCCAAGCAGATCTAAAGGACTTCCAGAGGTCATTGGTAGCTATGCCTCTCTTCCTATATCCCAAAGTGATAAACAGAATGACAATAGAATGACATTTATTGAACCATTTTCAGCTTGTGAACTGGAAGGGAGTCAAAAAGTGGTTTTGCAGCATGAGAAAAAAAAGTTCACTTTTATGAGAAAAACAAAACTAGGAAGCAGCAGCCATACCTATTGTTTGGGAGTTGTTTTCTTAATCTAATGCTGCTCTCCAAATCCATTCTTTCTTCTGTAGATTATTTTTTTTCTGAAGGATGAAACCCAGCGCTATAAGAAGTCTTCTGTTTCTCTGAAGTGTACTTCTCACAACCAGCAAATATAGGAAAGGTTGCAAATAAACGACAGATGACATGGTGAAACAGAGCAAATCTTTCATTCTATAGTCTTCAAGATCACCAAGATGAAAGATGCAAGGGACTGGTTTGGGGTTTTTTTAATAAATAATTAAGTTTCCTATAGTGATTCAAAAGGTACAAAGTTCAGGCCTAGGAAGTCCAGGCAGCATATTAACGGCCTAATCAAGTATCCAAATGACTTGTAGATGATTCTAAATGCAGCTTTTGTAAAGTCTGCCCAGCTTGATTGTCGCCTCCCATTTCTTCTATGGGATGTGCAAAATATAGCCTGCTTCTGTGAAACTAAATGTAGTTCAAAAGATTTCATAAATGTTTTGGAAATTGAGCTCTTGGGTTATTGTTTCTTTTTAAAACAGAAGCTTTAAAACATCTATAAAGAATTCTTGTAAAGGATTATTTTAATTAGTAGCTTAGTTGTAATTGAATTTTTGGCCCACAAGGATTTTGTTATTGTTGTTATTGGCCTGATGATAAACATTCTTCTAGTACTGTATTTCCAACATATATGTGTACTGTCTAAAAGAAATACATAATTTTTCATTTAAAGGTACATTGAAAAGTTAAAAATTCTCAGCTATTGCATCCAAACAAATGAAATCTAGATACTTTAATTTTCCATTAAAAAGCATAGTCTATAGTCCCTTCATACACTGGCAGATATTCTGTGAAGCATACAACTTTCTCCCATCTCTGTGAAGTTGTGGTGGAGAAATTTATGACAAGGCAGTAGTTCTTGCTACTAAAGAATGCAGATAAGCCTAGCAAAGCTATGACACGTGACTTCATCCCAAGATAATTAATCCTTTCCTTTCCTACTGTGGTATTTCTGGTTATGTTAGAAAACCTAGTTCTCTCCGAGCTGCCTTACCCCCTCTTTGAGTCTTTTTTTTTTTTTTTTTTTTTTTTTTTTTATCCTTTTTTTTTTGCCATTTTTTACCCTAATTTTTTCCTTCTTTGTACAGTCTTCTGCTCTTGGCATTTATGGGTTCTCTTCCTAAATAAGATTTATAAACATTTCACATTGATTAATTATTCTGGACTGTAATTTTTGTGAGTGATGAGTTACCCTTGCCCTTACTGTACAATGGTAACACATAGATAACTTTCTCCCCTTCATAAGACCTTGTGGTTCATATATTGCTCTTTACTGTCGCAATAAACGATCATTTTCTATCAGGGCAACGTTTCACTTATGTTAAGTAACAGCAAGCACTGCAAGAATGAGCTTAACTGAAGCCACTTTAATACATTCAGTTCAACTGCCCAATCAAGCAGTTTAAAATTAGGGTGTAAACTAGATGGCAACATTCACCCCACTGACTAATACTGCACTTCTGTGCTTTCCTCAGAAGTATCTATATTAGTGACAGAGTACTGGACTGGACATACCACCACTTTGCTCTAACAAGGAAAGCTTCATATTTCTAATTAACTAAAGATCTACTGTGTTGTGTTTACTTCTAGGGATGTATGCACAACATGTAAAGTAATGTAAATATGTCATATCAGTTCCAAAGCACAGACTTCTTCAGCCAGTTTGCACATCATCCAACTGATGGATAATAGCACTTGCGTAAACATGTGTTTTCATGATTCAGACCTAAGGTGAAAGGAAAATCCCCTGAGAATCTGCTGGACAACCTGAGCAAGACTCAATTTTCATGCTTGAGAAAACCTTACACACATATACAGGACCAATTTCAGCACTAAACACAGCAACCACAGCCACTCTTTGGTGCCCACACCCTGGCACAGTATCCTGCTGTTTAGTTATCCTCCTCCAAGAGAAAGCTAGAGATCTCTGTTCAGCATCCTTCTTGCCCTCAGGACAGACCTAAGTACTCAGCATCTTCTTGCCCGAATAATCAACATATATGTCTTGCAGAAATTGCTTAAGTTCAACGGGGGAGTGGCAGACGAAGAGAATCAGACCCATCTCTAGCCTTATAATTTTCTATTGGTACATTAAAGGTGGTTCCCATTGTGAACTGCATTACTTGCATTGCACTTTGGAAGTGTCTGCATTGACTGTAAGCAGAATTGATGTTCTTAATTCTGTATCATACTGTTATGCCATACAGTTAGTTTGTGATGTCTAAATGAGACACCAAAATTAAGGCATGAAAATCTGGCCATTTGGGAACTAGTCTAGAAGTGAAGCCAAGTTCCTTGAAAACTTATCTGAGTTTGCTTCTGGCCTTGGGTTTTGTGAGCCACAGTATGATTTTAGAGTAGAAAATCGATTCTGTGTTCATTTTATGGACTTTATTCAGGAGAATTACTATGCAAATATATGCTTAGGATGCATATAAATAACATAATATATTATAGCTTCACTGAACTAACTAAAAGTATCAGGATATAATGATTTATTAAGATTAAGATCAAATGAACAAATCATCAGGTTCAGATATTCAGCTCTCCACATTGCCATGTCAGGTAATCTAACTGAATTATGAGACTGGCATTAGAAGGAATTTTTCTGGCAGTCTTGCTGTGAAAGATTTTAAGGAGACATGTCTGGCTTAGTCTAAAACCCGAACTTAGGTTCTTGTACTTATTTAACTCATAAGGAGATTTATTTCTGTAGCCTACCTCTACCTTCCTCCTAAGCATCCATTCTGGGTTTAGTTCTTTGTAAAAGAAAACGTGCGGTGTGTCTCCCCTGTGGCTCATGCTGAACAACAGTTTCCCTTCCCAACATCTCCATCAGCTACGTTTCCATGACCACTCTGTTCCCTTCAGTCCTGCCTGACACAGTAACACAGAGCTTGTCTATCAGTTCCAAGGGAGATGCTGCTTAAAATAGCTTTGGAGTAGAAACACTTTTAAACAGAAGAAAATCTATCTCTCAGTCATTCAGATTGAGTATTAGCTTTAGAGAACTTTTTATTTTAGAATACTGTACAAACACAGCTTTCTATGTACACATAGACTTGTATATGCTTCTTTTCATAAAAGCATTAGTGGAAAAACCCCCTAAAAATTAAATGCAGCTCTTGAAAACCAAAGATTAAAAAAAAAAAAAAAAAAAGTGTGTTTCTGCTTCATTTTTAAGTAATTCTAGCTAATGTAGCTATTGCTTTTTATATAACATTGGAACAGTTTTTATGATTTCAAGCATTGTGGATTATTAACAAACAATCCTCTGTATGGAAAAAATAAAAAAAAGGTGTAGGCAGAAAGTTCCACCCCCAAATATTCTTTGATTTTATAGAATTAATGGGATTAACTGCACAGGTCATATCATAAGTACTTCCAAAAAAAGGAATATATGAAAGCCTACGTCAGGAAAGCATACCTTTAAACTGCTACCTGAGGTAATGGGCATGAGATACGTAATTAGTACAATTAGTCCTATTCATCTATTATAAATTGCTTAAGGCATTGTGTTCATTCATAAAACCTTTTCATTCGGATAGCTTCAGTAATTCTTCAAATATTTCTGACTTTGTAGCAAAAGTATGGGGATCTTGTATAGCTTTAAAACTAATTCTGATTATTTTGACATAAAATGCAAGTACTTAATTAATTGGAAAAATTGGAAAAGAGTTCTTATAACAATTAACTAAAATGTTCTTGAACTCAAAGCTTATTACCATGTTAATTACTGAACTGCTAGTGTGAATTGCAAAACACAGGAAGAACATGATCTCATCACAGGCAAATATATTACAGCAATGCAACTTTTAGCTTATGCTTTATTTAACATGTAACACTGCATTTTATGAATACCAGATAGCTCTATGCATATTCAAAAACATATATATTTTTAGTAGCAACAAATGAAAAATTATTATTTTAACTTACACATGAGTTACAAAGAACATTGGTTTAATTTCATTACCTCTGTAAAGCTCAGTCTGAAATATATTTAGTCATCTTTATTTTTGGACTCAAGTCTTTCTGACTTGAAAGTGGTTCTTTGACAAACCTGTGTGATATTGTGAGTGGTTTTATAATTTTTTGCTTGACTTTTCAAGGAGACTGGAGGAAACTGGTAGTGTTTCATTTGCCAATCCATTGTATGAAGACAGTTCATCTGGGACAGTAAAGGTAAGTAGTAATAACTGCTTCTATACATTCTGAAAGATGGGAGTTTGTAGTCATCAAATAAGTTTTCCATTAAAACAAACAATGTAATCCCTCATTAAATGCTATTTAGTAAATGAAAGAATTAAAAATGGCAGCATCACTGAGATCAGTTCCAGTGTTTTTTCAAAACAGACAGATTTGAAATCAACTCAGTTTTGAAAACATCTTGGTGTTTATAAGTAATCCTGACTGTTAGTTGCTGAATCTGAGAACAGTTTGGGGTGAAATATCTAGCCAGACATATAGAAGAAAAAGCTCCTTGGACTTGTCTCCCTTTGCTTCTAAAGGAGGAAAAAAAAAAAAAGGCAAACACCAACTATAAAATAGCTGATAACACTTCCCAGTACCTGAAATGTGCATTACTACTCTCACTACTGTAAAATTCACCTTGACACATAGTAACACTTTTCCCTGATACCATTTGTTGATCATAATTAAGAAACTGCTAGAGTAACAAAGAAGTTTGTGGATAAAATATATATCTAAAGTGAACATATTGCAACAAAATATTTCAAGAAAAAAATCTTTCAAAAAATTATCAAATTACAGCAGTAGCTAAAGTTTAGGTTTTACATTTAACAAAAGAAATATGATTGACTTAAAATGCAGCTATCTCTGCTATATGATTTTTCATTAAAAATAATATAGACAAAGCACCTTGGAAGCAAAAGGAGAAAATATTTAGAACATATTTCTTGCCCTCATTTTGATACTACCCTTATTAGCATTGAAAGAATTAGTCTTGGTGTGAAATAGAAAATAAAACATCCTTGTCCTTTCCACAGTCAGTAATACAAGATTCCACTGCAGCTTTGAATAGGATTAATTATGACATGCCATTTACTTTCTATAAAGGTTCCTTACACCTGATTTTAGAGACATTACAACAAATTAATTCACTTACAGGTTGGGGTTTGTGAGAGCTCCAAGTTGGGAACATTCCCATCACAATCATGTCCAATTTATCAGGACATTTTTATTTTAGTTAAAATAGATTCTTGACAGGCTTCATTTCATAGCAAGTTGAAAAACAGAAGCACAGTGTCAGAAGAGACATTTTCATAGAAGACAGCCCCAGGCACTGTGATTGAATTCCAATGCTGTACCAGATTTTCCCCTATTTTCTTGAGGATTTGGAAAATGCATGTTTTCACTAATTATTCCTTTAAAAGAGAAAATAAGAGTTACGTGTTTTCTCTGAGTCTGATGAGCCTTATACCTGAATGGTGTATCATCAGTCAAAAGATGCCGTAAAACATAAGCAACAGCTCTTATCTCCAACTGAATATATACAACTTACACACTTGAAGGAGTATCTAAGTTTTATAAAGAAAGAACAGTTCTCCGCAGACCTTTCTGAACACTGAAACCACGTGGGCCTAGCATTGCCACAAGCTTGCCTATAATATTCCCTCCTAGCTTTGGATCCACAGCGTGTGTGTTACTCAGCCAGTCACATGGGAGGATATTTTCAGAATATTACTTATAGCTCACTAAAAAAATTCTGAAGTATTTTTTTTTTCTTTTTATAGTCTCCTGGGTATGCCACATCACCCGCTGTTCAAATCAGTGTTTCTCCATGGCATGAGGTACGTAATAACACATTCCTCTTCTAAACTAGGATCTATGTTGGGCTATCAAATAAAATTCATTTACAGAGGAACAGGAAAAAAGTCACAGTCAATGGTATGTTGCTGCACATAATGTTAACACCTCTGCAATTCTGAGAAAGTTGGCCAGGGCTGAATTGGCTAAAAAGAATCTCATAACTGCAATTGCATTAATGTTTCTCACTGTAGCTACTTGCTACACAATACAGTAGTTCAACACTTTCAAGTAAGGCAGATGCTGAAGGAAGTGTTTAGAATTACTGAAGCCCTTACCTGAAGAGTTGTTATTATTTCTTTTTTCCTACATAACACATCCAAGAAAATTAAAACCAGTCATTCAAATGACAATAATATGTACCAAAATTAGTGCCCCAGTGCAATTACATTACTGAACACAGAGTTGTCCAAAATATTACTATATGTGCGTTAAAGCAAGAACTCTGGAGACAAGTAAAACAAAGGTGGGAAAGGATGCAGAGGAAGGTTAAAAGACTTAATCAGGTGTATGTGGAGAATAATTGTTTTAATGGAGCTATGCTAATTTTCATCAGATGAAAATCAGACCTAAAACATTTGTATAGTTTTCTTTGAATTTAACATCTTATGGTACTTTGTAATGAATCTACAGCCATTCATATGTCCCTTCTGACAAATCACAGTATCAGAGAATGGTAGGGGTTGGAAGGGATCTCAGGGAATCATCTAGTGCAACCCCGCTCCCAAAGCAGGTTGGCCTAGATGAGATTGCACATGAATGTGTCCAGGTGGGCTTTGAAAGTCTTCACAGAAGAAGACTCTACAACCTTTCTGGGCAGTCATCGATCTCAAAGTAAAGAAGTTATTTGTATGTTCAGATGAAACTTCCTGTGTTCTATTTGGGACTTGTTGTCCCTTGTCCTACCACTGGGGACCACTGAGAAGAGACTAGCCCCATCCTCTTGACACCAGCCCTTATCAAACATTACTAAGATCCTATCTCAGTCTTCTCTTCTCCAGGCTAAACAGATCCAGGTCTCTCAGCCTTTCCTCATCAGGGAGATGCTCCAGTCCCCTAGTTGTCTTTGTAGCACTCTGCTGGACTGTCTCCAGTAATTCCATCTCTCTTGAACTCAGAGCCCAGAACTGGACATGGTAGTTCAGATTTGGCCTCACTAGGGCACAGTAGAGTGGGAGGAAAACCTCCCTTGACCTGCTGGACACACCCCAGGATACCACTGGCCTTCTTGTCTGCAAGAGCACACTGCTGGCTCATGGTTAACTTACTGTCCACCAGGACTCCCAGGT
>JAAGNO010009302.1:8861-26190 GCA_033439905.1 Ceryle rudis | reverse complement strand
CCTTCCTTCCTTCCTTCCTTCCTTCCTTCCTTCCTTCCTTCCTTCCTTCCTTCCTTCCTTCCTTCCTTCCTCCCCCCCCCCCATCCCTTTATGGATAATACATATTTGTATGACAACTTCACCACACTTGAGAATTTTTCTAATTTCCACACTGGTCTGTTGATTTCCATGATCATTGATCACGGACATTTCTGCATTTTTAAAGCCTGTTTTCGTAATGAAATCCGTGTGATGGAGAGGAACTTCAACTGGTACCAGTGGGTAGAGAGAGTATTCACTGAAACTGCACATGTTTACATGAGGAATTAGTAAGGTCTTTGGTTTCTTGATCCAAAGCAGGTTATCAGATACATAATCCATCTCTGCCTTGACTTTATAAAACATCTGAAGGTAATTATTCTTAGCTTCCAATATAATAAGTACAGAAGAAGAATGCCCTAGACAAAGCTATAGATAAGAAAAGTCTGTATGAATTGTTAGAAGGTCTATGTGAATTATAATGACTTTCAGGTTTTGTTGTTCATTTCCAGGTGTACACTTGGGTTCAGATTTACTACAGACTAGTAAGTCAGTGCGGGTTATGCTGGTGTAAATAACTGGCCTTAATCTCTTTGGAAGCCAGTTTACATCTGTAAGACTTAATTCCTCTTCCCACTGCTGTTTTACATGTAGATGAAATACTGCAGAGATGCAGTGCATCTGAAAAAAAATCTCCTGTAATATTTAACTTCAGAAATGCAGGATTAAAAACTGGTAAGCCCTTGTATGTTGTATATTAATTTCTATGTTTGAAAAGTGACTGAAAAATACTAATATTCTATGAATGAATGTAGCATGTCTCATCCCGTTTACAAATAGTAAATGATTACACCAGGTGCAAGGCAGGAGAGAACCAGCATTAAATTTCTATATTTCTACATGTACGTTTAATAATGACTGTATTTTACAGTGAAAAAATCATTGTAATATTTGCTGCCTGAAATGTTAAGCATGAACCTGAGGCATGCTGAGCACCTGATATAACACTTTAGAATGACCCAGTGTCTCCAGACATCCTGACTACATGTCCCCTGATGGACGTAAATATTTGTATGACAGAAGACTGTCAGCTGTGATTTTAGTACAAAGACAATTGACAGTTCGCTGGGTTACAGTGGTAGTCACGCCGTGAGCCTCATGGTGCTAAAGTTGTGTCCCCTTGTGCCAGTAGAGGCTTTGCCCCCCCATTTTCCTATGCTGGGCTCACCAGCATCATCTGGCGGTACTGCTCAACAAGACCAACATTAAACAATGCTTGGCAAGAGACAATATCTGTGGTTCTATCTGTGTTTCTTGGGAGAACAATGTGTCACTTATTGCAAAGGACAAACAAAAGTGATGGAATTCCAACTTTAGTTCCACATTGTCTGACAGCCTGGCTAATAATGCTTGAATTCATTTCAAAATAGAATAAACCAGTATTTCCACCATGAATATGGCCAATTCACGGTCTTCTAAGTGACTGTTAATGTCATCTTTTGAAGGACTGCTGCGTCACTGATACAGCAACAGTGCTCTTCCATGTATAGCTCTGCTTTCTCAGATAGCCTTAAATTCAAATGCCACCATTGCATATCTGTGGCTAAAAGAAGAGCGCTGTTAAAAGATGCAGACCTTTCACACTTAAAGAGGTTTCCAACTTAATGTGATAAAGTTTATCCCTTCCCTACTGACCTCTTTAATACTTAAGGTAATCTTTCTGTGCAAATCACGTGTCTGTGAACCTTTTTACCTCAGCAAACTTGTCTGAATTAATGGTTTTCTTTCCACTGATTAATACTTTGAATTTGATTTTGCCTGGTGGCTGGAGATACAGACACTGAGAAATGTTAAGATAATTTTTGTGAACCTTTGTGTGAGTAATTTGTAAATAAAGAAACTGTTCTGGTTTCAATTTTCATCTATTATATATACCTATAAAATAATAAAAGATTATTGTTCCATCATTCAATTAATACTGAGAAACAGGACTTCATGGAACTATAGAAATAATATTTTTTTTCAAATAGTATTTGCACAAATCCATTAGCAGTGTTTTTGTAACTGTGAGGGTTTCCTCCCAGGATGGGGAAAAAGCTCCTCTTGGAGCTAATGAATGTTGCATGCTGCAAACTGGGCATTGCTGAGCTGGAAGAGCTTCTCCTCCCTGCAAGCAGATAGAAAGTTCTGTCCGTGAGACATAGTTCTGGTGAATTGTTTTTTTTTCTCTTGAAAACATGCAATTCCACCAATTTATTCAATTCATACCAGTAAGTGGTGTCAAGATGACTTGGACTTCAAGTTTGAATCCATTTGTTTTGGTGGATTGGGAGGCAATCTGCTGGGTAACAATGGCTGGATGGCTGGGCCTGAAGTGGTGGTGAATGGAGTTAAATCCAGCTGGTGCCCAGTCACAAGTGGTGTTCCTTGGGGCTCAGTACTGAGACCACTTCTGTTTAACATCTTTATCAATGATCTTGATGAGGAGATTGAGAACACCCCCAATAAATTTGCAGACAACACCAAGTTGGATGGGAGTCTCGATCTGCTTGAGGGTAGGGAGGCTCTGCAGAGGAGCTTGGACAGAAAAGATGGATGGGCTGAGGTCAGTTGTATGAGCTTCAACAAAGCCAAGTGCCAGGTCCTGCATTTGGGCCACAACAACCCCAGGCAATGCTACAGGCTTGGGGAAGAGTGGCTGGAAAGCTGACTGATAGAAAGGGACCTGGGGTTGCTGATGGACAAGCAGATAAACATGAGCCAGCAATGTGCCCAGGTGGCCAAGAAGACTGATGGCATCCTGTCCTGGATCAGAAATAGTGTGGCCAGCAGGACCAGGGAGGTGATTGTCCCTCTGTACTCAGCACTGGTGAGGCTACATCTCGAGTACTGTGTTCAGTTTTGGGCACCTCAACGCAAGAAAGACATTGAGGTGCTGGAGCGAGTCCAGAGAGTGGCAACTAAGCTGGTGAAGGGTCTGAACAACAAGTCTTTACGAGGAGAGGCTGAGGGACCTGGGGTTATTTAGTCTGAGGAAAAGGAGGCTGAGGGGGAGACCTTCTTGCTCTCTACAGCTACCTGAAAGGAGATTGTAGAGAAGGAGGTGCTGGTCTCTTCTCACAAGTAACTAGTGACAGAACAAGAGGAAATGGCCTCAAGCTGTAGCAGGGGATGTTTAAACTGGACATTAGGAAAACTTTTTTTTCATTTAAAGGGTTGTCAGGCATTGGCACAGGCTGCCCAGGGAAGTGGTTGAGTCACCATCCCTGGATGTGTTTAAAAGCTCTATCAATGTGCTTGGGGATATGGTTTAGTGGTGGACTTTGTAGAGTAGGGTTAATGTTTGGACTCAATGATCTTAAAGATCTTTTCCAACCTAGCTGGTTCTATGATTCTAATAGTTTCAATGGCTAGATTGTGAAAATCCTGAGTATTCACTAGAAGAATAATAGCTTTTAGTAAAGCTGGAAGTCGGTAGCTAACTGTAGAAAGCACCGTGCAGTAGGTTATGACATTAGCAGAGCACACAGAGGTGGTGTGTGTAAAAGGTAGCAAAGAATAAACATAGAAATGCTGTACATTAGGGGATGCACTCAAGCATTCGGCGTGACTGAACGGATTTCAGTAATTGTATAGAAGTGACTGCAATTAAAGAGCCTTCTGACCATTAATTAATGCTCACATCATCTGTATGAGGTGGGTCTGTCTGTCTACCTTGTTTCCTGCTGTTCTGCAGTATATTGTGTGTATGCAAAGATTTCCTAGCAGTATACAAGGGAAAGATCCCACTATTTTTTTGTGGCTAAAATAGTAACATTTAGCATGTGGAGATACAGGATTCTGCCCCTCTGTGTCGTGAACCACAAACCTTCCCATTCTGTGATGAGAAAGGGCACACTTTGACCTCCAATCCATTCTGCTCTAAAATCCACTGGGTAAATATAATGGGCTACAGAGTACAGAAGAACAAAACCACTACTGTGATGCATTTTAAAATTAAAAGTTCAGGAGCAAAACCCACGGAAATCCAGAGTTAGTGTCAACAGTTATTCCTCTTTTGAATAAAAGTAGCCTCTTTTGCTACTGGAACACAGTGTGCTTATAAAATGCAGGATCCTATAGTGCCATTGTCATGTCTGGTGCATGGATTAAAAGAAAATGGAAATTCCTCTTTCCACCGCTGGTGAGGGATTGGTCACATTCCTTAGCATTGGGAGATGTTTTATGAAAGACTTAACTGTAACACACTGTAAAATGAAAACTGCTGTAGGAACTGTAATTCTGACTCCTCTACATGTTCAGTCCTGGTGACACAGGACTGAAAGAGAGCATGTTTTTTTTATACAGCTTCCCTCCTGGCATAAAGGAAAAAAAAAATAAACACGTCTCGGTAGCTCTGAGAAATTACCAGGATAAAAGGTGTGGTCTCTGTTAATTTGATATAGTGGCTTAGCTCTTATTTCATTAGTCAAAGATCTTCTTGCACATCTTCTGTTCATACACTGACCTTGCTGAGAGAAGAGCGTAGCTCTGATTGCAGAACGTCTGTTTATTGTTTTAATTGAAGCCATTGCCAACGGGAACCAAATTCTGGAGGAAATATGGAGATTACTGCCTGTGGGCTCCTAGGTAAGTGCTCCAATACATGCAGATTTCTTTTAATACTGGGAGATTTGCTGGTGTAATCAAAGGGAAAATATCAGTCCATCAGCATGTATGAAACGTCACAGAATCACAGAATGTTTGGGGTTGGAAGGGACCTCCGAAAATCATTGAGTCCAACCCCCCTGCCAGAGCCAGACAAAACTAGAGCAGGTCACTCAGAAATGCATCCAGACAGGGCTGGAAAGGCTCCAGAGAAGGACACTCCACAACCTCTCTGGGGAGTCTGTTCCAGGCTCTGTAAACCTCACAGTAAAGAAGTTCTTCCTCATGTTGAGGTGGAACTTCCCGCACTCAAGCTTGAATCCGTTGCCCCTCGTCCTGTCACAAGGCACAAGTGAAAAGAGGTTGTCCCTGCCTTCTTGATGCCCAGCCCTCTTGTATTTATAGACATTCATTAGATCCCCTCTCAGTCTTCTCCTCTCCAACCTAAAAAGTCCCAGGCCTCTCAGCCTTTCCTCCTAAGGGGGGTGTGTTCCAGCCCCTTCATCATCCTTGTAGCCTCTGCTGGACTCTCTCCAGTAGATCTCTGTCCCTCTTGAACTGGGGACCCCAGAACTGGACACAATACTTGTTCTGTAAAATCTGACAAACAAAGAAATCAGCCACTGACCACTTTCCTGGAGTTTACAGCTTTTTCTGCTCTTTATTCTACCAGAAAGCACCACTTGAGTCCAGGCCAGCAAGCCTAGAGGTATAAAATGTGCTCCACCAGTCAGCCGATGAGGGATGCAGACATGAACCGGGCTAGCTCTAGGAAGCTGAGCACTGTTTGCTCGCAGAGGAAGCATTTGCTTTTCAGAGCAGAGACATCTGCCTGACGGTGTTCACGGGGAAAATCTTCATCTGTCTTGGATGCCTAACTACAGAGGCACTCACGTACTCCCCGATGTAGGCAGTAGAAAACAGTCACAGTGTTTTACAAAAGCTAGTAGGGAAAAGAATCCATGTGTTTAAGGATTTTTGGGGATTTCAGTTTCTGGCTGATGTGCTGCACTGTGTTCCAAATGCTTGCGCTCCCAGACACGGAGAGCCACAGGACGTGCACCCTGAGAGAAATTTCATCTGGCTAGCAAGAAAAAACAAAGAGAGGACAAACTCTGGTACAGTTTATTTCAGTCAACATGTGTAGTCAAATAGTTTTAAGGCTACACTGTGATGAATGCTTTCAACTGGTGTAACGTGGCACCATCTGAGAGCGGAGCTGTTGTGCCTGCCCCCCTTGCTACCCACTCTGGTGCCTGAAGTCAGCTGCTCGCAGTGGCCAGGGGCTGAATTGGCCTGGGGAAACGATCTGTCTGTAAAATAATCCCTTTTTTGTTTCCTGGGGTACTTTACAGGCAGATCACTTCACTCATCTGGTCCACTGGAAGGGTTCAGTAATGTTTGTACTGGCACACAGGCAGCAGAGAAGGTGGGGGGGATGGGATTGCTGCTCCACATCCCCCCTGCCAGTTTAACACACTTTAACTGCAGCCCAAATAAAAACCAAAACTACATCCCAGGCACAAACTCGTGAACGGGTTTCTTCACCTCTCCCTTCCCACCTCGCTCAGCTCCGTGCTTCGCAAATCGCTGCTGTGTGCCGCTGAAGTCAATGCATAGATTTCCCTGCTTTGCTGAGCTCTGGCTGCCAGCACACACCAGTCCTAACTGGGTCAGAGACTTTCTTTGTACGAGCAAGCGGAGCTGCTGGGAAACCTCGCCAGAGCCACGCAGCAGCTCCTCGCACACGCTCCTCTCCCAGAGCGACGGGGGGAGACAGGGTGAGGAGGGGGAGTGGATGAAATGGGGCTGAGCTTCCACCCTGCCAGCATAAGCTTCCTTATGGGGCTTATGGCCACGGCAGAACTCCCAGTAAAGCCCTGGCTGCTCCCACGGCTGCCATGGCTGAGACACCCGGGATAAGAGCGGTGCCCACCGAGCTCCGCATCTGTTGCTCCGATCTCCGCTGCTCTCAGAAAGTGGGGGGAGGGCAAATAAGAGACAAGGGAGCCTGTTAGTATTTATTATTTGTATTATTATAGCACCTCAGTGCCTAGTTGTGGACCAGAATCACATCCTATTAGCACTGTGCAAACCCAGAGCCAAAATACTTGAGTCCCTGCCCCAGAGGGCTTACAATCTCCGTTTCTGAATGGGGGGGGACGTACAAAGAGATGTCAGGGGGTAAAAGGTACAAAGAGATGTTGGGGGGTAAAAGGAAGCAGTGACAAAACGTTGGTCACTGTGATGGACAGCGTTGGTTTTCTGGTAAGAACCATCAGTTCTTGAATGCTTAGTTGGATTTAGACATTCTTCACACAGTCAATACTTTGTATTTTTCTTGAAAAAAAAAAAAAAAAAGGCATCACAGACTTTTACATTATATTCAGTGGAAAACTTTTTTCATTGCAAGAAACATGTGTAAGGTTGTTTTTAAAAGATACTGTTTAGTTTGTATGTTGTAAGCAGGTACCTGCACATGTTTAAAAAGTCTACCCATGCAGTGTATAGACCAAGTTAAATGTCTTTAACCAATATTTTTGGTCTCATTCCTTTATTTCAATTATACTCTTGCAAAAAAGAGATACTTTTTAATTCAAATTTTTAAGAAAAAAATAGACGTGATTTTATCTCAACTACTTTTCTGGACACACTCCTATTTTCCCTGTGCTCAGGATTTAAAAAAAGTAATCTAAATAGAAATGATCACCTCGGTGGAGTTAAAACCAATGCTAGAACAAGAAGAAGACAGCAACTGCATATTTAGAAAGGTATGTAATTGATTTTACAGGTTTCTCTGATCAAAAAAGTGAGATTACAACTCTGTGTGAGAAGGGCGTGTGATTTACAACATCTTGCAATTGTATCTTATGTGCATGTTTTTCATAACTTGTCTGTAAGGGGCCAACTCCTTCTGTTCTGCTCAAGGTTTCTCTAAAATCAACAGCTCCTTGACACCGTGCTCTATCCCGCTGGCCTCCTACCCTGTGTCATCATTAATACTGTGAATAACTCAGTGGAGTTCAACGTTCCTGGCTCTAACTATAATTACTCTACGGTGGTAAAGTGTTCGCAGGTTTGAGTATCTTACAGAGGCCTGGAGGACACTACAGTTCGTCCCCATGCAGAGGGATGAGAGGAAAGAAGAACTAGCCGGGCAGTTTGTGAAATCATTAAAGGTTTTCCACGACCAGCTCTGTTATTTGCCATTTGCAGAGCTCCCACTGTAACCTCTACTCGTTACCTGAAAATATTTTCCAACCTTAGCTCTCTTCTACGCATTCTCTACATTGCTGTAAACATCCAGGATACCCATATGTATCTCTATATACACACACGGCTGTGGGTGTATATATGCATATATATACATGTATATATATACACGCAGGCATATGCACATACACATATATATGGGTATATAGCTATGACGTAGCTAGGAAACAATGTCATTTTTATTGCATTCTGAAGTATCATAGAACAAAGGTATTATAGGCACACATCTTAACTACTCCTCCTTACTACAGTCCTAAAGCTCATTTACCTGAGATCTGCATCTGTAAAAATAAAGTTTCATTTTTTAGCTGCATGTTACAAAAGACTAAATATCAGCCCCACAGATATGAAATTACAACTTAATTTTGAGACTAATTTACTACAAGGAAAATATGCTATCTTATAAAAAAGATACTGCTGAAAGAGATACATATTAAAAAGGAAACACGACTCTTAAAGAGGTTTAAAAATCTCCCTCTGCCTTCCCACATTGTAATAAATTTATAAAAAATATTTGACACGGAAAATCTCCACCAAAAGCATCCTGCTGAAATCACGTACCCTTTTTAAGCCACTCATCTTGCAAAAGTGACATAGTTCAGGAGGGCAGACTCCGTGTTGTAAGTATTTAATTTTCATCGTCCCGTCTGTAGTGAATAGTTTGTATTTCCTGAGCTATGAACAGAGCCAGCTCTCTGGTGCCTGCAGCCACCACTCGGCAGGACATAAGATCCAGAGGTCCCCCTGAGGACAAGAGGATTAATAAGAGCTGTCTTACTTGATGTAAAAAGGCAATGTATTCTTAAGCCACATGGTAATTAGATAGGGTCAGAAACACTGAAACAACCTCGTAAGTAGTTCTCTTTGAGGTGGGAAGGACAACCCAACTCAGCATCTCCTACCTGGAATTCTCTGGAAAAAAATGATTTCAGAATATTCTAGATACAAATTACAGAATCATAGAATTGTTTTGGTTGGAAGAGACCTTTAAGATCATCGAGTCCAAGCATTAACCCAGCACTGCCAGGTTACCACTAAACCATGTCCCTCGGCACCACATCTCCACAGCTTTGAAACCCCACCACTGCCCTGGGCAGCCTGGGCCAGGCCTTGACAGCCCTTTCGGAGAAGACATTTTTCCTCATGTCCAACCTAAACCTCCCCTTGAGCAACTTGAGGCTGTTTCCTCTTGTACTGTCACTTGTTCCTTGGGAGCAGAGCCCGACCCCACCCTGCTCCAACCTCTTGTCAGGGAGCTGTCAAGAGCAAGGTCTCCCCTGTGCCTCCTTTTCTCCAGGCTCAATAACCCCAGGTCTCTCAGCTGCTCCTCACCACACTTGTTCTCTAGACCCTTCCCCAGCTCTGTTGCCCTTCTCTGGCCACGCTCCAGTCCCTCAATGTCCTCCTGGGAGTGAGGGGCCCAAAACTGAACCCAGTATTCAAAGTGAGGCCTCACCAGTGCCGAGTACAGGGGGAGAAGTACTGCAACAGAAGCAGCAAACGTATAGTTCAGTATCCAACAATAAATGCAATATTTCCTGGTTTTAGCAGCAGGAAGGGATAGAACTGAAATTAGCTCAGTCAGCATAACCTTCTTCTTCATCTACTATGTATATCCACGATACCTCCGTATTGCTGACCAGTAAACCATTACTCTGAGATGTGTACCACCTAAATGAAAACCAATAACAAACAGGATACCCTGTTGTCTTGTACTCCCTCTAAGTATTTCCTAATTATTTCTGTTCAGACACGTTCCTGAGAACCCCCTTTGTCAGGAAGCTGCTTCTGCTGAAATCCATTGGCAATCTGAGCGTATCTCCCAATCTCCTGGGCTAGTTCTTTACTGTAAATCCGATGCTTTAAAGGAATTATTCAAAGTCATGGAAATATAGTTTGACTCAGAAGACCTTAGAAGACCTTTGATGTGATGAAACCCCAGGCTGGAATTACATCAGTAATTCCATCAGTTACGAATAACCAGCTAGAGCCTAGGGGAGAGTACAGATGTTTCTACAGCATATTGCTAGAAATGAGCCATAGGAGAAGGACTGTAAGGAGGCAACACAAATTACCCCAAACCAGCCAGTCAGTTGCCAAAATGTCAATGCAAACAAGGATATTTTACTCACCTGAAGTGTCTATCACAGTGCCACCCGCCTCTCTGATAATGACAGTTGCCGCTGCCAAGTCCCAGCAGTGCAACCCAAACTGGTAATAGGCATCTGCAGCGCCGGACGCCAAATGGCACAGAGCCAGGGTCGAGCTCCCAATCACACGGACCCTAAACCCCACGAGAAGGGGACATGGTAACACGAAGCAGGAAATGCCTTTGTGTCAAGATCACACAATGTGCAAGGTACTTGGATTTTGGGTTATTTTGTTGTTGTTTGATTTGTTTTGTTTCACTGTGGTTTTTTTTTTTAATTTTTTTCTGTGTGTGTTTTTTATTTCTTTCTTTCTTTGGGTTTTTTTTGCTTGTTTGTTTCTTTGGTTTGTTTTGGTTTTGGTTTGTTTTGTTTTTTTAATGACTTTTGGTCACAAACCTGAGACATATATTGTAAAATATCTTACCCGTGTGCTTGGGCCTTGAGCAATGTCTCGATGTTACCAAGGAACAATTTCAGTGTTGCAGGGTCACGTTTTGGACCAATTTCTGTTAAAATTAAGGCCTTCGAGATATCTGCAATGTAGGGAGTTGTTTTTGTTAATTCACCAGCTTCCAGGTAGATTCTGGAAATTTGTTTTTAAATTAAACACTAATGGTCATTTCACAGAAAAACAATTTTCATGTCCCTTTTCTTTACCCCAAACTCTTTCATTGGTTAAGTGACAACTTTGCATAAAGATTCAAGCAAGACTAGATTTTTCATATCAAATGGTCTGATCTAAGCACACTTTTTAAAATAAAACAGAACAGGAAGATTAAAAATACAAATGCATTCTTACATTCCTTCTCTTTCCATACATTGTTTTATTTCATTCAGCGGTCAGCTTTTGGCAAATTCACTAACATTAGCAGTCAAGGAAAAATAATCCGCTGACCTAGCAACTATTAATGATGCTACTCTAGTCATATCTGAAAACAGGATGGGGCTGGAATAAGGAACTTTAATGTAATTTGTTAACAAATGATAAACATTTGGGAATACAGTAAGAGGAAAGAAAAGTTTCTGCCTAAATCACCAGTCACCCAGTAATAGCTCCCTTTCATTCTGACACTTCAAAGACTGAAGACACTGAAAAAAACCTGAACCTTTCTTATCACAAATTAAAGCAGTATCTTAACTGATAATAATATACGAATGTTATATTTGTAATTGTGCTCAGCAAGAGTGATTCTGACCTAGAGCAGAGAAGGATTTCAGCCTTCTGTACAGTCAAAGGAGAGACTCACAGTGACTTGCAGGGTGTTGCAGGAGTCCTCACGTGAGATGGGAACAGGGCTAGTATATAACAAGCGTATGCCAATGGAGGTGTAGATGCTTGATCAAATGCCAAGTGTCCCTGCTTCTGCAGTGCCAGCTGAGCTTGGAGGCGTTAAAGATAGGACAAAACTCAAAGGTTTAGCGGTTGATTACTTACTAATTAGGCTGTGCCCAAGTGTCAGGCATCACTTTCTACCCTGGATTAAAGGCTCGGTGTTTGTTCGGATAGGAAACGTCTACCTGGTTATTACAGCTAACTGAATAACTTGGAAATTCTCAGCAGAAGTAGCAAGGAGGTTTTCAAAAGCAAATTAGATCGGAGCGAGACATCATTTAATTAAACAGGCTACAATGAGTTCAGTATTGCAAAGGAGCATTATGGATTCAAGCAATGCGGTAAGTGGTTGGTGAGCAACAGGTATGTAATTAGATTAAAAGTTATGAGGTATCAATTGCAGGAATGTAGATTTAACAGCCTCTTTTAAAATGACTGCATTAAATTATAGAGCCACCAATCCAGGTACACTGCAGGGTATGTTATTTATCCACCACTGAAAACTCTGGATGCTGAAAGAAATGTTTTGCCTAAGAGACTCAGTTTATAGTTACAGAGCACTGAATGCATGCCTCATTGCTGAAAAGCACCAAGCATTCACACCTCACCAGTCATAGCCATGTCGTGACTAAGACAGTTGTTCTTTTGAGTTATTAAATATATTTCTAGTGTATAAATGGATCTCTTCAATTTTCATCCCAACTACAGGTAGAACGTGGAGACTAAGAGACTAAGGCAAGGAAGAAGGAGGTCTCTGCTTAGGAAAAGGGTCTGGCTGAACAGAAGACCTGATGGGGTTTCAGGAATTTGAGGTACAAGGGAAAATTTACTGACTACTCCTCCCTCTGATAGAGGCCAGAAAAATAAAGAGCCTTGGTAGCAGAGATTTGACAGTGATAAAGATAGGTTCGTGAGGAAAAGACCAATGCTGTTGACCAGAGAATATTAAAAAAAGACAATACACTTACAGTATGAGCACATGTAAGGCCTGACCCAAATCTAAGTATGAGAAGAAGTATCACTTAAGATCATAGGGAAGATGGATCCTTCATTTAAGTGTATCCTGACCGCTTGGACTCCTGTATCGGACCTCTACAAAATTTGGCATTGACACAAAACAGTGTTTGCCTGGGCTGTGATTGCAAATTATTAACTCTGAACAATGAATATGTAGCACAGACCAATGTTCTACAACAGTCACGCTTCCTGAAAACAAACGGCATGAAGTTACATGACAGCCTAGGTCTCCAACACATCATGCATTGGTGAAGGCTACTTGAGTTCCACTGGTAGGTGCAGGGACATATACTCTCTGTTCCAGGGCTGGATGATTTCACTGAAGCCAAAGTCCTTCCGGGAAAAGAGCAACTGTGTTTTTATGCATTTTAAAGATCAACAGAAGTGAGACTAAAGAAGATCCACCTTCACTGGTGGAAGTGCTCACCATCAAATAAATTACGTCTCTCAAAAGAAAGGAAAATTTCAAAGCATTTGGAAGGGCAGAAGGTCCCCTTCCCTTGCTATGTTCTAGACACCCACGTAGACTGGATGACTGCAGAAATGAAGACAAAAGTGGCATGTGCCAAAATTGTTCCCTGCTCAACTGGAAACCAGAATTCTGATGGCAGAAGTCAGTGAGGTCATTTTGAGAGTGGCTCAGACAGCCCCATGAGGAGCACCCTGGGTTTTTCCTAATCATCTCTGGCAGCATGGGCTTTTGTGACATGAGATATTCAAGCACTGACAAAAATGTGATGTATAATCAAGAATTAAAATTTTAGGGGTCACTGACTTTGCAATTTGCTCCATCTTTCCAAACAGGGAGACCCTGGCTCACTATTAATTTAGGTGAATAGCCAAACTTCCTGGGTTTCAAGGAAGTTTTGATGCAGGGTCTCCTTGGGTCACTATAACAAATCTGTACGTTAAATTCCCCCAATTTACTCTGTTTCAAGTTCATTAAATCTCTTTTCAAGGTGATTTTTTTTACCATGTCCCATGTACAATGATGTACATGTTTGGCACGTCTGCTTCTGTCTACAACAGAGTGTTACGTTCTCCTCTGCATTTTGATTGATTAAAAGAAAACATCTGATTATTGTTATCTGATGTCATTAGGTAAACAGACAGATCTTGGCTTACCAATAAAAGAACTCATTGAAGTGCTGACTAAGTGTTGCTAGCTATTTGTATGTTGGAACACACCTCACACAGAAAAGCAAGCTGTTAAAGAACCCCTAAGGACGCATGCAACCTTTAGTTCACTGTTAGCCTCTATACCTACGGACATAATACACTTTACGACGTACGAGTTCATTGGAAAATAAGTGAGTAACAGCTGCCGTAGTACTCTGAATTTGATTCACCATTCCCATTGCATCTCGCTCATCAAAAGTTATGCCCCTGTACAGCTGGAATGAAACTGGTGAATCGACTCATTGTTCCTTATTTTAAACAATGATTGAAGCAAAATAATTCAGGATTATTTAAATAGTTCATATTCAGATGTACATTTTAAAAAGAAAACGAGGGAAGTTGTGATTTTTCAGAAAGAAACAAACACATAACAACAAAATTATCATGCAGGTGAAATACTTTCCATCAGGATAATGAATGTTCATTATCCTAATGATGATTTGCAACAACTCTGAAACAAAATTAACATATTCCTTTTAGAGTTCTAACAAAATCTAGACCAACCTGTCTCTTTTGATACCTGAAGCCTTTTGTCATTACAAAATGCCCCTTGACCTCTTCTACCAGTGTATAATCGTTCTTCAGTGCAGTGGTAAATTACACCAAATTCAAGCTTTAAGATTTTGAAAAGGAAAGAAATGAATGCAACTCAAATTACTCATCATAAATATAAACAACTACTAATGGCAGAAAGATCAGCAATATTTTAATTGGTACATGTAATCAAAGATTATATTGATGCTAATAAACTGGAATAATTGTACTATTACTCTAATATTGAGATATAGGTTATATAAAATTCAGTTCATAAAGAGAAGGTAATGCAATCTGTTCGTGATCTTCTAAACTCTTACTTGCAGCTCGTTTGTGTTCACATTAGAAAGGATTAAATGCCAAGTTGATTACAAATCCAACTGTATGTTTTTACTGAAAGTATGCAAGTCCTCCAAGGCCAGATTCAGAAAGCTTTACTTTCACTGGGGAGCAATTACACCTAGAAATCATCCCACTGACTTTGGCTGGACCCTGAAAATTTGCAGCCCCAAATACACTGATATGATCAGTCAGGCATCCAAGCTCAGAAGTCAGTTTACTAGCAGTGGATGCTTTTACGTGCACTTCACCTTTCGTGACTCATTTGATTTGCCCACCTTTTCAACCAAAGCTGCACGCTCCAGTCACTTTTTCAAGTGTTTCTCCACAAAATCCTTTTGTTGACACATAAAATTGAGAATCTCATGAAGTCACACGACTCCAAGAGAAGTATTTTGAAGAGAAATACCAAATATTGTGAACCTCAGTGAAAGCTTGAGAGTGAACAACACTGGGATTTTTTGTTTACCAGTAAGAAGAGGGTCAGAATCGGACCGTTGATTTAAACCCAAGGTATTTCATTTTTCCATTTTGTTAATAGGGTTCACCAAAAGATTTTAAAACACTTTACAAATTTCAGTGATCAGCTCCTAAAATCACCCCTAAATAAATACAATTAGCAAAATTTTATTTAGGGGTGGACAGATACACGAAAATGAAGTGACTTGCCCAAGGTCACAGAAGACATTGGTAACAAGATCAAGAAAACATCTCGGA
The DNA here is from genome assembly GCA_033439905.1 of Ceryle rudis. Lineage (NCBI taxonomy): Eukaryota > Metazoa > Chordata > Aves > Coraciiformes > Cerylidae > Ceryle > Ceryle rudis. Next base: position 10,983 of record JAAGNO010009302.1, on the reverse strand, counting down.
TGCTCTGGACTTCAAATCTTTTCCTGCTGCCCTCTTCCATGCAATGAAAATTAATCCTCAGTGTTCATCAGAGACAATTCAAAGGGAATAGACTGTCCTCGCTCCTTACCCTGAGGTCTCATCTAAACCAAGGGTTTTTTTGAGGAACACACTATTAATAGACCTTTTCCATGAAGACATCTGCAGGAATTTCTTCAGTACTGTTTAAGGTTTACATTCAGGCCAGTTCCCCTGTGTGTACTTTGGCTCCTTTTCAGCTTACTACGTTTTTTCTGCTTTTGCCATTTGTTTACTGAGGGAGATTGAACATCATTCTTTATTTTTGTTTCAGCTTTGTTTAGTTTACATAACCCAAAATACGCAGCATCAAAATCACAATGGTGTTCTAGAAAACATAAATATTAGAGAAAGCTGTCTGGCAATAATATGTAGTATTCAAAAGGACCTTTTGGGAATGGATAAGCTTCAGAAAAGCATGGAAGTGTTTCTCTGCAGTTTCCATGTTTGAAAAGTCTAACTAGAGAAGTATACAATATTATTCTGTTTAAATCAGCAAGAGCCGCTACTGCATCTAAAAACTATGTCGTTATCACACAGAATTCCTGCTGGCTTCACTTACATATATATAAAATAATGGAATTAGGCTGAAAGAGGCACATTCCTTGGCAATTTGAACAGCTATTTATTCTGTATATATCAAACTGTCAGCTGTCAACATATGGAAAAAAGGCAGGAGCATGAAGGAGTAGAGCTGGGAAACTCAAAACAGCACATACGAGGGCTAGGTACCTTTTTTCCCTCTGGTAATCAAGCTCTTATGTGGGAAATACAGTTATTTTCCTATGTTAAGAAAACCACAAAGGCAGATTAAATGCACTAGGGCCATAATTTTGCCCTCTTCATAGAAATCAGCTCTGAATTGCCTCATAGCAGCAGTTACACCTTTCACAGCTGCGGCTGGCAGGAAAGAAGCAAATCATAATAACGCTGGGAGACGTGTTTAAAATATGAATAGGCAGCACTATATTTAATTCATTATGGTTTTGTCTTACAAAACCTTGCTCACACCAGTAGTCCCTTTTTTCCCCATGTAAATCCTATAATATTTTGTAAGAATTATCTTGTAAATGCCAGTTTGCAGAGGTAAGTTTTGCAGGACTGTGATTCTGGACTAGTGGAGTATTATTAAATGCATTAATCGTTAAAATGATCTTTTTTTTTTTTTCTGTTAAATTTTGTGTCATTTAAAGTTCCCACATGTTTTTGAGGCTTCTAAACAGATATCAAGTACCCATCTTAAAGAACATACTTCATACCTCTTTGTTAACAGCAAATCCAATGCTCACTGCCACTGTTGGAAATCTGTGAAAAATAGGAAACGAAGTATTATTGATGAAAAATCTCTTGACCAACTCCTTACGTAACTCCTGCAGGCAACAAAACCGCACAAGGAGCTCTGTGATTTAACTCGGGTCAAAATGCTCTTGACATTGTACAATTTCTCCTTTGTCAGCCTCTTTGACTTTGCAAGTTCCTTTAAAAATGTAATTTAATATTGGAGGAGGCAAGGAATAAACACATGAAGATATCAGGACTTTTATACTAAACAGCAGTATATTTTAAGTGATCTTTTTGCTTTAGTGTAATTTAATTATCTGGTATAAAATCATTAATGTTGTTATAAGAAGTCATCACTTTGAAGAGCACATTTTGTTCAAGTTCAAACATCTGAGATAGCAATTCAGCTGTGCAGAGATACTGCTGCTAGCATCAACGTAAGGAAAAACCAGTTCCTCTACCCTCCCTTTTGTAAGTGATGACCATGTATTTAATTTGGCCCTTTTGACTAAAGTACAATTATTGTATTTTAAACAATAAAACAAATTAATTTCTTAAAAGCACGTTTTAAAAAGGGCTGTAAAGGCCCAGAATATATTGCTGGAATGAGAAAATTTCACTTAATTACATGAAACACCAGCACATGACACCTCCCCTTGGATTTAATGTAATTGCACCAAAATTCAAGGAAATGCTCTTTTCTTTTTTTTTCTTTTCTCCTTTCCTTTCCTTTCCTTTCCTTTCCTTTCCTTTCCTTTCCTTTCCTTTCCTTTCCTTTCCTTTC
>JAAGNO010009301.1:0-15728 GCA_033439905.1 Ceryle rudis | reverse complement strand
ACACACACCCCCAAATTATTACTTTAGTTTTAGGGAATATTATTACTAACCTGACTCTATCCAATGACATCCAAACTGTATCATTCCTTTCTGAGCTATAAGAAAATTTGTCTCCTAGTCCCAGATCCCAAATTCAGAATACATGAGCAATATACATCAACTGAGGGTACTAAAATCTACTAGCAAACCAGGAAATTTTTAAGGTTAAAAAAATATAACCCAAGCTTTTTTTATTTGACTTCATATATTTGAACATTTCTCTTATCAGTAAATGCTATATTTTCCTTCAGTCTTTATCCCTAGGCTATATTGCATGCTATTCTGACAAGAGTTATATTTGCTCAATCTTTTTAGCATGTTTGTTTTCTGAGCTCACTCCTCTTTCTCTAGTCTTTTAAAATACAATGTTCAGTCCTGATTTTTAAGTAATGAAAAGTAATCAATAGTGTATTTGTGTGAAGATGGTCTATTACATCTGGTGGAAAATAACAAACATGATGAGAAGCTGATGTGTTAGATGACAGTTTTCTAAAAGTCGCCTATATTCTGAAAAAATTAAGTACTGCAATTTCCAGGATAGCATATGGTGTTGTTTACAAAACACTTCGTCATCTGTCTAGTTAAAGTCACCCTTTTACAAGCAAATGGGGAAAATGAAAAAGACCAAAATCACCATTTCTGATCCAAAAGGAAACCTGAATTGGATCCACAGCTCTATGCTTTGGGCATTATTATGAAATCAAAGCAAAAGCAGTTCTTGTGAAAACAAAACATCAATACAAAAATCAATCTCAAACCAGAAATTATACTGACTTAAATTTCAATGCTTCTCATAGACTCATAGATACATTTAATATGCGTTCTGTTACTAATGCAGGACTTCGCTCGTCGGAAAAGGTTTCTGTTTCTGGTATAAACCTCGGTCAGCAAATGTTCCAACAAGTTAGCAGTCATTCAGAAAGGATATGAAGAATGTTCTATTTCGCCAGAACATTAAAAAGCTTTCAAATAGTACAGAATGCAATTACCCAAATAAGAACCAGGTCACAGCACTAGAACTGCTGTCCTGACCCATGCAAAAGCAGCAGTTGTTTGGTTTGGGTTTTTTTTTAAATGGTGACTGATATTAAAGATGTGACATAGTGACTCAGTAGGTAGGTACACTGTGCAGGAGGGAGATAGACAGGAGAATCAAAAGTAATTTTAAGGAGAAAATTAAAAACATGAATTAAGGCTTGTAGATGTGGTTTTAGATATCTATCACTCTCAGGCCCTGTACAATCACGAGTTCAGATTTATGAGGACAAGGAGCAAGAAATCAAGAGGTAATTTATTCTATCATAACAGTAAGGAAATTCAACAAAGACTGGTCTCTTTGATTTCCTTTCAGTTTAATGATGACTCAGTGTAGACCATGCTCCGAGTTCTGAATTTTTGACAGTTTGTGGCAATTGTGAAGTGACAATACTTTTTTCTTACACTGAGCTTGTTGCTTTAAAAAGACAAGAAATGAACCTCAATAGGAACTGCACTTTCTTATCAAAGGTGATAACAAAGTTGATCTGAACAAAACTGCCCAAGCCTTTGTTGGAGGCCATAGTTACCTTTTTGTTTTAAATGTTTCATAGCCTTTGTTACAGCTCATCCACTTTGAGAAGTGGGAAAGCAGCCTGCTGGCTATGGAAATGGAACTCACAGACCAGTGGTGATGTGTCAGGATTCACAGTACATGTTGAAAAAATACAGTTACTATAATGGAAAGTGATTGTCCAAGTGGATTATTCTAATCATAAGGATTCCTGTTAGTTTTATTCATCAGGACATAAAAAAAAAAAAAAAAAAAAAAGAAGAAAGAAAAGAAAAAGAACATCTGTCTAAACTGGTACCAGATTTTTTAACAAAACATACTGGAAGTTAAGGATGTAGAATAAGCTTCAAGAAACTTCTGCACAATCTGTTTGTTGAAATGATGATTAGAAATGTATTCTCTTTTTTTGTCAATATCCTGAACAAACTGGAAAATTTTCTAGATTTCTTTGCTCTCTTCATATGAAAGGATGAATGTCCCATCAGAACTCATGTGCAATTTCATTTTACCCAGGCTGGAATAAATAGTTGATGAAAAAATAGGAAGATGCATTGATTAATTAAAACCAAAACTAAGGCTACATCATTAAATAAACTATGAATGACATCATCCTCATAGGAGATAATGCCCTTGAAGCAAAGAAGGTCAACATCATCTTGTGCTTTATGAGACTGTAGCCAGCAGGTATAGGGAAGTGGCCATTCCTCTTGCCCTGGTGAGACACATCTGGAGTGCTGTGTTAGTGCAGTTATGGCCTCTCCAGTACAACTGAGGCAATGCTATGCTGGAATGAGTCTAGTGGAGGCCACCAAGCTAGTCAGGGGACTGGAGTACGGAACAAGAAGAGACTGAGCAAGTTGGTTTTTTTCAGCCTGGAAAAGAGAAAGCAAAGGTGAAAGACAGAGTTAGGTTTTTCTTGGAGGTGTACAGCAATTGGAAGGGAGGCTATGGACACAAACTAGAACATGTAAAAATGCAGTTAGTATTTTCATTTTTTTTAAATACCAGAACAGCTTGCTCTGAGAGGCTGTAGGTTTTCTATCCTTGGAGGTGTTCAAAACTCAGCTGGACAAGTTGAGAGGCTTGGTGGCCTTCGGATGTTTCTTCAAACATAAATTATAATTCTGTGGTTCTGTTACTACCCTAACACCTGACAGGTGAGGATGGATACTAAATATACTTGAATGGACATAAAAGCTTAATTTCTTTAAAGAGGTTATATTGTGTGTGCATATAGCATATTTAGACAGTTTATATATGTGAACATATAATACATATATGTAGGCTACATATATGGATTTATATAAATTCTAGGATAGGTAGAATGGCAATACATTACAAAAGCAATTGCCACAGTAGCATTCTGGTGGACAATTCCTTGCTCCTTGCTATGTAAAATGAGTGTAATATCATCAGATTTCTGTTATCTCAGATGAAATATTTCTGTGTCAAGTCCACAGCATGGAGTACAGTAAGTTATCAGATAGAGGAAAACACATCAGGCTATCAAGTAAGGTTGATCAGTCAAGATACACCTACCCTGTGGGGTCCAGAATAGTATTTCAGGTTCTTTTGTGCACTCTAAATACATCCTGAGTTCATGTCTGGATGAGACTGTGTACCACGACTCACCTGTCTCTTTTTTCTATTGGAAAGAAAGAGGAATGTGGGCAGAGAGGGAGCCACAGTATGAATCAGAAACCAGGACTGGGAGGCATTCCAAGGGCACATTTCAATACAGTGCAGGGAATATGAATACAATTGCCAGAAATGCCAGGTCTAAATTAGCACTAATAGACCTTTCTGACTAAACTCATACCCAGGCTTTCTGATGATTTCAGGACTTAAGGAAATTTCAGGAAGACGTAAAATAACCCCAGAAACTTTATTTCACTTTAAAGTTTTATTAGAGTGCTTATGTTAATTTTAGTAATGGGGCAGAGTTCTATTGTAGGAATCTATTCCCAATATTTTCACATTAGTATCTGCTGGTCCAGGTCCATTATTTGTCATTCTGTATGTCCTGAATTAGCCCAGTGGCTCCGTCATTGAATCTATACTCAATGATTCTCACCTGGGTATCTCTCCAAAATGCAACACAGCATTTATGGACATTTGTAGATGCTAAATGATTATTTGTTTTTGAAGCTAGCCAGTGGCTACAGTTTTTGACCGCTCCTTTGATTCTCTCATCTCTGAAAAATTAAGAAATATTGAAATGCTTCTTTTGATTTTACAAACATCTCAAAAATAAATAAATAAATAAATAAATTTTCAGCAATATATGTTGTATACAGTTTGCAATGTAATATTACAAATATATATATTACAAAATATAAGGGTAGAGGTTTATCTAAGAGAGGAGCACAAAGCACAGGAAAATTAGAACTCAAGATGTCAAAGGGAAACAGAACTTCTGTCAAATGTAAACCAGAAAGGTCCCGTTCTTTCTGACATCAAAATGAATGGTTCTCGGTTAAATTCTGCTGGTGGTGTCTGGTTATTTGGGTAAAACCCTATGGTCTGTTTTCACTCTGTATTGTTCAGAATCTGTGAGTCATCCAGACACTGAAGAGTGTTCTGAGAGTATTTGGCCTAACGAGAATATCAGTGGAGATATTTTTTTCTACCTCACTGAAAGAGAAAAGGATCACCAACCTTTGACATGGACTGAGAGGAAAGTTCAAACCTCTTCCCTTTTCCAGAATGGAAAAGTGCTGGGAACGTGAGAAATTAAAATTCTGTAATTAAGCTCCTGGGAAGAATTGAGCCACCAAATTAGTTAATGACAGTTACGATTGATGAACCTGGGAGTTTACAGAATTTTTTATGACGATAAATCATACAGGATGTTCTTCCTTATATTAATATTTCATTATTGGTTTTCTTTTTAAAAAGTTACACAATTCCAAGAGACATTCACTAAAAAGGTCTCTTAAATATAAAATTAAGATACTAGATTGCAAAATAGATGTTTGGTCAAAGAATTGCCTACTATTTCTGAATAATAAGACTTTTTCAGAAATAGTTTCTCTGATATTTTTTATGATTATTGGCTTTTTTATTTGACTTTTATAAGTTACTTCCCAAAATGAAAAAAATATTACATGCATCTTTTCCTATTTTTCCTTTTTAATGCTTATACTAAAGAGCCTTTTGTGGCCTCACAGGCAGCTTAGTTCTCTTTCCCCTTCTTTTGCTAAAGGAAACAGTTGGATATTTTTTTTTCTTTTGCTGCTTCACACAGGTGACTTGTGTTTGCTTTTGTACACTTCTCTTAGTCAAGTTGTGCATTAGAGAACTCAGATTCTTTTGGCTTGCAAGAGCACATGACAGAAGCCACCAGTGAAAACTACTTTTTTCACAGACTGTGACTGCACATATAGAAGATCAGTAGACATATTACTGAACAGGATGTGTTTTCCCCTTTATAAAATCCTGAGTTATCAGTAAGCACATAAATGCTGATATTAATGACAAGGGGAGTATTAAGTTTTACACAGACTGCTTCATTTCAGTCATGTCCATAAGACAGCTTAGTCCTGAGAACTACTGTCTGTGCCTCAGCTCCTGTGTAGTCAAAAAGATCTTTTATTGCTAGAGATTTGCACAAAATACACTCTAAAGTAATGTGTTGAATTCTATCTGCTCTTCAAGATTTCAGAACATGCAATATCAGCTAATGCACATCATCTTCCAAAATTCCCCAGTTACGTATTCATCTTGTGAGCTGTAAGACCTTCCAAAGCCTAGAAATGAAATGTTTTTGCAATCTGCTATTTCTTTCATTCTGCTAGCTACTCGAAAAATAATCAAACAAACAAACAAAATTAAGCAGAAGTTGTGGAAGTCTTCAGTTCACCAAATGCTAACCATAGCTAGTTTTAAAGTTTGTCTGCGTGTGTGTAATTATGAGAATATGTAGGTGTTTTTAACACTGAGAAGATAAAATGAGCCTGTCAGGTTTTCCAGTTTTGAATGTGAGAAAGGTCAGTTGGGAGTCATTAAATATTTTTTTTTCCCCATTTGTACATCTGACCAAATTAAGGATCTGCTGCTTTCAGCGTCTTTTCCATAAGTCTCATCTGACTCATATCCTCTCATCTGATAAGTGACATGATCCTGGTTTGTAGGTCATTTATTACATGAGCTCAAATATTGAAAAGACTGCTGTGTGGCAAAAAAATTCTTATCCTCATTTCTCATCAGTCATGAAAGTAAGATTCAAGTATGCTAAAGAGATTCTTTATAATAGAAATAATATGTCTCTGCTTTGATATTTCTTTACATTGATTTAGGTTTGTGATTTAAGCTTGACCTTATGCTTTTTCTTTCTTATTTTTTACATATATCATTAGTCTTCGCATATTATGCAGTGTGCCATCAGGGAGGCAAAGGCTATACAGCTATCTGTCAGATCTCCTAAGGATGGGATGTACAGCTCATTGGCTATCCAAGGGCAAGGGCAGAGGTGCAATACCAAGTGAATGCAATACTCTGCTTCCTGGAGAAGCCTCGTTCTGCAGGAGTACCACCAGTTCCATCAGTGTGAAGCCCAAGGTGATAAGCCCTCCCAGGACTTTCTTGGCCCTACACAGGTATTACAGTTTTGGTAACCGAGTAGGAAAGAAGGGAGACTATCACAGCCAAGGGAGGGGGACTTAATGGTTTCAGGACATGTAGACATCCCTCACACCTGTGTGTCAATAACATTAACTGGAAAAGCTCTGTCCTGTCTGCTCCTATGTTTTAATCCCTCAAAGCACTTCCAGGATATGTATGAGTCCACACAGCAATTAGTACTACACTGTTAAAACCACAGACTTCATCTAGTTCTTTGGGAGTAAACAACATATAAACATTGTAGTAAAGGTCTAGCATACTCAACAGCACCTTGTAACTAACCTTGACAGTCTTGGCAGTCATCACTCTCGTCTTCACTATTATTGGCACAAGCTGGATAGGTTGTGCTATTTTGATTACAGCTGTATAAGCTGTAGTGATACATCTGTAAGCATATACACAGTATGAACATACACACAAAGCTTGGGTAGGTGCCCTTGATCATTTTCACTAACCAGAAAAACAATATACTTCTATTGTTCATATTGTTTGTATATGAGGGGATTTTATGATTTTGAGGGCTCTGCAAGCTATATTTTGTGATTTTGGAGACTAGACTTTTCTAGGGAAACTTTATTCACCGAAATGTGTGTGGTACTTCTTGGCCAAAAGACACGGTGTGTTTTCATCTGTTGTTTTAGAGCTGCTGTTTTCACTGTTTCTTGATGGCAATTTAGTTTGCCAAACCCTTTGGATCTGATAACAGTAACTGAGAGATTGAATAAGACAGCTAGGTAGGAAATGAAGCTATAAATATTTGCAAGGTACATATTTGCAAGTGAAAGGAATGCTGACTGCTTTGGAAGCAGGATAGGCAATACACATACAATGAAGCACTCTATTTTCTTAATGGACCGTTGCACAGATAGAAATCAAATCACCCACCCTCACTTTACTATTTTTCACCAATCAGTCCAGGTCACTTATATTTTCACTCTATTTTGAGAGGGAGAATGAAACAAAACAGCATTATTGCTGTTAATCAGGTCATACCTTCATCTCAGTATCATCCTGATACTTCACTCAGACCTGCGTGATCAAAATATTTAGTAGCAGCAGAATATATTTCTCAAATGTTAGTGCTTTTATCTGAAAGAGCCACAAAAAGCATACTAAAAGCCCAAACAGCTACAAATGTATTAAGTCCATGTACAGATTTCGTCATCACGTGCTGCTGTGCAACATCCGCCTTTTGTGAACATCTCTGTATCAGACTGCCTCCATAATTTCCACCACATTTTCTTATCTATTTATTTGGCAGTTGCCTTGGTATCTCAATTTGAGCTATTGGAATGTCTTGTACTTGTTTTCTTTCTAGTGTTGGCCTGAGGAGAGGATCTGATTCTGAGATGGACAAAACTATCTGTGTTTATAACTGATAAGGCCTCATTTTAGATGAATTTGTCTTCAGGTATCTCTTTGAAATTGAGAAGGCCTTCCTTTTATTACTTATTTCCTTACTTCACACAGTGCATTTGTACTTTTGTCTATTGTTTTCTGGTCACAAATGAGTCCTGTGCCATCTGCCATCTCTCATGGACAAACAATTGTATTTCATTTATTGTTACTCATTCTTTGTTTCACTATCAGTCGTCTTGTGACCTTAGAAAAAGTTTTTCCGTCCTTATTAACTGCTGTGATAAAAATACTGTTCCTATAAAGAATAATAACAATTCGCACTTTTACATAACAACTTCAGTAAACTGACATTTCACTTTTGGAAAACGTGAAACTGTGACTGAATTTTGTAGATTGGTTTGCAAGTAGCTTTTCACCACTAATTGTAGTACCTGCCAAAGACAGAAAACTCCCCCTATAGGCAAATTTTGTGTGGTTGCTATAATTTTTGCCTCCTTCTGTCTTCTTCTGAGTGAATGAAAAAGTCTCTTTTTCCATTCCTTCTTTCTCTTTTACCTGATCTTCTGCCTGGTTCTTTTACCACTCAGCCAGGGAGCCCATTGCAGCAGCAGTTAGCAACTATCCCTGACTACCTTTGGATTTAGTGGAATTTTTCAGTCACTAATAGTATTTTTCAAAACCTCAGGTGTTCTAAGCAGGAATTCTTTCTTTTTATAACAGAGAAATGGAAGAGAAGTGGTAGGGACCAAGGTAAAATAAAAAAGCAAGGTTTATGTTGCATAATATTGGTAGATACGTTCCTATCTGCCTCTTTTTATATCTCTTTCAGTTCATGTCAGTACTTGGCATATACTCTTGGGGTTGTGTCTGCATGTAAACATGAAGCTTTTATACACTGCTCCCACTTCACTATTTTCTCCATTTCATAACTGCAATTACATATTTTTTCCAACTACTGTTATAATATAAGGTACTGGTGGCAGCATGGGTGTTACTTGTTAATATAGAATCCTAGAATGTTTGGGGTTGGAAGGAAACTTTAGAGGTCATCTAGTCCAAACCCTTTGCAGTGAGCAGGGACATCTTCAACTAGATCAAGTTGCTCAGAGCCCCATCCAGCCTGACCTTGAATGTCTCCAGGGATGAGGCCTTTACCACCTCCCTGGGCAACCTGTGCCAGTGTTTCACCACCTTCATTGTAAAAACTTTCTTCCTTCTATCTAGTCTGAACAGATGTGTTCTTATATCAATAATATGAAAAGGGTACCACGTAAAGGACTTCCCTACTGCTGGCTAGTGAGATGAATGGGAATGCCTTGTATATGCATACTGGGGCCATGTAAGCTAAGCATGTCCGGGCTCCTGGCACCCACCAGGAATGGAAGAAAAGCTGACAACTGTTACCACATACACAGGACAAAAATTAATAATAATAATTTTATAGAAACAAATGTTATTCTAAGCAGTCTTTTCCTGTTTTTTACATCCTCCTTGACATGATGACAGTTGGTTGCATCTTTGGTGCCATCCAGGTGCTATCTTTTTTGACTAGCTGATGCTGTCATTTTTTGGAAGATAAGGGAATTCCAAAACAACCCCAGGTAAAAATAACTGAAAACTCTACACTGACAATGTCCCCATGGCCAGCAGTACTCTACTGTCTGCTCAGAAGCCTGAATACAATGTTTGGTCTCTGTCGCCTGTGTACTTTTCCACTTGGCAGAGGAGTGAGCTGAAACACTGGCCAAGTTGGCTTTGTTTCATTTGTCAACTTGTTCATGCACTAACAACATTGATAATGTCAACATGGCTTCAAGAATAGTGTTTGCTAACTTGTTCTGGCTCTGAAACAACAGATTCTAAAATACTGTATCATTTTTAAAAACTTTTATTTCCTCAAATAGAGCAGGTATAGTGCTAGCATTTTAAAAACAACATGGACACTCCTCACTAAACCAATGCAGTGTTGAACAAAACTTGGTTAGTTGTCAAAAATAGACTGGGGATCTGTCTAGATCTTGGGCTCTATGACTAGCTTATATGTTGATTATTTTTTGTGAGCTCGATATAGTTACATCACTTTTGTTCATTCCTGAATGCAAAAAATACCAGTCCAAAGAAGACTGCAGGTAGGGAAATGTATATTTATCAATTTTAAGAGCCTGTTGGAAAAGGTGCTATCAAATTGAAATATATTATTAATATTTAATTATGATCTGTAGAAAGTGCAAGATATAATCAACTTAGGCCTCCATTGATAGTCATGTTCTTTATGTTTGTCCAGGACAATAACATCTACATGCCTGCTTTCATTACCTTGACCTTGGCTGTTTATTACATATATAATAATAGTGTAGTAAAACACTCTTCAGCCAGCAAGGTAGGGAAACATTGTGTAAATTTAAGCACATAGAGCAACACAGAGATAAGTTATCCCTTTTTTTTTTTTTTTTTTTCTATTATCAGACTAAAGCAGGACCCTAGAAAGAATTCATAATACACTTATTTTTGTTGTTGTTTTAAAAGTTTGGGTATTCTACATGTATTTGGTCATTTTATATGCTTTACCTTACACCAGTTGTACATATATTTCACAAAATGTATCAAGTGTCCTAATCAGTTTTGTGTATCAGTAGCACCAATTAAACCCAAGGACAATGATATTTGTATAAAGCAAAGAAGATCTTAAGGCTAGCCAGTTAAATGAAGGTTTTGAGAGCGTGGAGCACCTGCCACATGAGGAGATACTGGGTGAGTTGGGCTTTGTCAGTCTGGAGCAGATATGGCCTTGGGTGCACCTAAAAGCAACCTGGCAATACCAAAGAAGAGATTACCAAGAAAGCAAAACCAACCTCTTTACTCAGATGCAAAGTGGGGGAACAAGAGACAATGTTCTTAATGCAGAGAGGAGAGGTACAAAAAGAAAACCTTTCACAATGAGAATAGTTAAGCACTGGAACAGTCTGCCCAGTGAGGTTGTGTAGTCTGTATCCTTGAATGTTTTCAAGACCTGATTACAAAAAGACCTGAATACAGCCTTAATCCAGCTTTAAGCAGGAAGTTGGACTTGAGACTTCCTAAGGCCCTTTCCATCTTGAATTATTCTATGGTCCTAAGAACAAGTCTCTTCTGAAATCTCAGCAGTACTGACACAATTTTTCATGTATGCATGGACATAGTCATATTTCAAATAAGACAGTACCACACTTAGTGTAGTAATGGAAATGGTGTCCCTTTGCAGCTGAATGTGGCAGTAGGTTCAAAACCATGAAGCTAACAAAAAAAAATATTTTCTATTCAGAACAAGACAATTTTGGACATACAAATGCTCAAGTAGTATAATAGGTATAACATGGAAATCTGAATAAACATAGGCTGAAGAAACAGAACACCATTAAACTGGCTCAGATCCTATAATTCAGACTGCAGAAGGATGTTTGTAAGCTCAGCCCTGCATTGTTTGGAAAGAATTTCTATTTCCCTCTCAAAGAGCTGACACTATTGTCAGAAATGTGATTCTGAACTCAATGAACAGGTAATCTGCTCTCTGAGGCAATTATTGTGTTCCTGAGGCACTGAATGAGGTCTCAGGGACCCAGTGCAATATACTTAAGAAAATAAAAATGACCTTGCTAGACCGTGCCATCTTTATATCATCTCAGCATGTTTGGATCAATGACTACTATTATAGTGAATAATAAACAACAAAGAATGTTGTAAAAATGTACAAATATGCCTCACAATCACATAAAATGCATTGTTTTCTTTTGGTGTAAAGTAACACAATCTACTGACTTCCTGAGGTAAGGCCAGTTTGCATTCATGGTTTATCCTTGGGTTTCTACATATTCTTCCCGTGCCTTGTCCAACTCTCTCCAAATCTGGCCACATTTCTAACATATTTACATCCTTCATATGACCTCTCCACTTATGTAATTGATGGACACTCCTCCTTTTTTTTCCAGGTCACTTCTCAAAACCAGGTTTTTCCATGATGCCTTTTCACAAACCAAGAACCATTAATATACTTGGAAGAAACTACATGCATTGTTTGAATACTATACCTTTGATCTGTGAACCCTGTGCTTTACTAGACTCCTAGAAGTTTAAACACATTAACACACTGACAGTATTCAGTAAATAATTCAGATGGAAAGCTTCTAATTAATTATTTTACCCTGTGAAATATCAGCCTTGAATTACAATCAATTTGGTTTGGGTTAGAAAAAAACAGATTGCGTATTGGTAATTTTCTGACATCATATGATATTATTTTACTCCAGTTTCTAAATATCGTACTTCAACTATGGCCTTGCATTTAATTAAGCATATATGTGAAGGACTGCACACGATGTGCTTCTGGAAGGATTAAGATAGGGAAATTTTAGTATGTAAAAGGAAGCTTTAAGTTTTATGTTGAATTCTGATTAGAAAGAATATTTACGTTGCTTGTGAAGTTACTCCAACTCATTTGTTAGATAAAAGCTATCTTGAAAGAGTGTAAACAAGACATAAAGCACTAAACAAAGCAATTTCTGTTTTCTTGTTTATAGGAGTGCACGCAAAATCACTTAGATTTCAGTCAGACATTTTAGTTATTAACGTGTTTTCTATAAACAGAATTAATGATAGTGATTAAATGACAGAGTTAGGTTTTTTTTTCGCCTGTGAAAATGAATAGTCTTCATCAAGCATGATTCAAATGCAAATTTCCTAGTACTATGTAATCTGCTGGCACAGTATCTTGTACTAAAGAAATCTTGCTTGTCTAACCTTGATTTAATTGTGCTCTGTGCATAAGCAGTGACCTCTCTTAGGTCATGAATTGCTGAATCAATGGAGCAAAAAGTACCATATTTGACCTTGACATTAAATGGCAAAGCCTTAAAAAGTGCTGTACTATGTTCTTTTATGTAATATGTATATTTTCCTGATAATATTGGGGAGCTTTCATTTTTGGAAAATAATGTAAAAAAGAAATACAAGTGACGTTCTAGGTCCTGCTCACTCCCTTCCCTTTAGCCAAAAAGGCAATTCCTCAAATATCTCAATTCATTAATTAAAGGCTAGATTTATAATATTCACAAATTTTGGTTTAGTTTTGATTGACAAACTGCATATAATAGGAACTATATTAAAACCAGAAGATAATGGCTATACAGCATACCTGAAACTGTAGTTAAAATTTGTAGTCTGTTGAGCAGAGTGGGATTATACAGACATTTAATGTGACTGTGAAATCCAGCCACCTGATAGTGAGACATCTGAGGAATATTGTTGCTGCTGTGTTTTCCCCTTCAAAAAAAAATTATACTTTAATGTATAACATACCTTACACATAGAATGACACTTGACCTTCATCACTGTCTTTTCTGTGGCATACCATGAGGTCTAAGACATCGTTTTTATTTACAGTTCACGGTGGTTAATAATACGTGAGAGTAGTTGCTTTATATAATCTGACCTCAAAAGCGTATCACATGCCTTGGGATATGGCAGGAGAGCACACTGAGATGTCTGATGGTTTTGGATAAGGCTAGAGGATTTTGTAGGGGCAGATAGAGACAAATCTGTTGCAGTCTGGTCTATACCATAGAGAGGGAACAGATGTCAGATATGTGCCCCTAAAACCACTCCTGGATTTTGCACTGCAGAGAGCTAGGGCTTCACACTAAGAGTTCCCACAGTGTGCATGGTCAGGAGATCCAGCATAGGACTTAAGTTATTAACACTGTACCTACACCTAACATGCATCCTGCATGATGCATTGGTACGTTCTGCTTCATTTCATTCAGAGTCAAATGCAGGGCTGAAAGTAATAAAACAGAGAGTGTTGTTATTGGTTAATCTGATGACTTCAAAATGTTCTTGTTATTTTGCTTTTGGATGACCCAGCAACATGTTTAGGAGCTGTGTGGATGTTCAAGCTGATGTGACAGTGACAGAGCCAGTAGAAAGACACACAGTGTAAGCACATCATTTCCTATCAAAAATGCAGTTGATCAGAATGAATTCCCCTCCTGACTGTGAGTGAAGCTTTTTCTCTTTGTAGTACACAGAGAATGAAACTGTATATTTTTTGGAGTTCCATTTTGCAGGTGGACAGGTTAGGTGTCAAGTGACCCCCAAATGTGTACCCAACTGAGTAACTTCAGAGACTTTCTCTGGTCCTTATGCTGAAGCCCAGTGGGGAAAGTAGATTTAAAGGCTTTCAATCACTGATGGAATTCAAAAATAATCTGAAGATCTCTCTTTCCTCTTGCAAGAGTTTGGTTTGTAGATATAATCTTCCACAGGTATCCCAAGTAGCGAAGGATCTCAGTACTGAGCATCCCATGGGCTTCCTGCGTGTCATGACTTGAACCATGATATTAAAGTACTTTTCTCCTAAGTCAAACTGTAATGGCTTCTCCTAATCTTTGCCTCCTTGTCACATGGTTGTTTCTAGTATCATTCCACCCTGCTGATTTTATCAGTTGAAGTATTATGTTAAAATATTTGAACCAAAAAATGGTAATAAAATATCTCTCTGACTATTTATCAGGATTTTTCAGCCAGAGTGAGATGCCACGTTTTTTTGTCATGGTCCCCTTGCAGGACTTGGATGGCACTCTGGTAAGCAGCTCATCTGAGAGAAGGTGCTATCTCAGGATAACATTTTTTGTGCCACACCAAAAGAATGTATAGTTCTGACAAAATTAAAATCTACCAAGATGAAAAAGTACTGCTGAGAGGCAAGAAACAAGAAGCTTTTCTTCCTCCCTTATTATTACAGAATATTAGCTCTTACAAAGGATTCTTTGTAAGCATAATACCCCCAGCCCCTCTCTATTCCATCTTAGCACTTTAGAAGGGTGAAATGAGTAGAAATTTTTTCCAGTAGTTATGGAGAATGGTTCTATTTTGAGGATTTTTACTGCCTTGTAGAGGTCATGCTGGCATTTCTAAGAGCTACTTCAGACTTCTTCAAAATTTTTTCATTATGTTGTTTTCTGTTGGGGACTATAAGTCTTTAAGCTAAAACCAGACTGACATTAGAGCTCAAGAAATAAAATGATGGGCACAAAATTTGTACTCTTATGATAACTCCTCAAAATATGCCACAGGAGAGCTCCACTGTTATCATCTGAAATGTCATTTAAAAGAAGTTTGCTGTCATTCAGCTCAACTTCTGCAAATGTAGCTGTCTTTACTGTAATTTTGTTTGAGTTTCTTGTTAATTTTAATTATCACTAACTACTTCCATCACTAAAACAGAAGTGATTGATAATGGCAGTTTTACATTTAGCTGTACATGGTAATTGCACAATTGTGCTGTGTAAATGGAACATTAAATTCACTGGAAACCGCTTCTTTTTGAGATTAGTTCAGAAATGAAACTTCAGAAATTGCTAAAAGCATCATTAAAAATTTACAGACAGTCTGGAACCCTACCACTATGTTCTACAAAAAGACCAAGTAATTTTCTCTCACCTTCAGCCTCTCTTTTTATGTAAGAGAATCTGCTATTTCATCTGTGCTGCCAGCTAAGTAGAAAGTTAAGGCTTTGGGACTGAACAGGATTGAGCAACACTGTGTAGGTTACAATTGCTGGTACATATTTCACTAAGAGCAAAACATGGGAGCATAGGGACTTTTTAGGGTCATCCACAAGCACTTGATGATTGCAAGCTGATAGTTCATATAATTTCGTGCTATTGATATATATATCAAATTCCCTCCTTGCTTTTGTTATGCTTGTGTTAAAAAATTTTCCACTTTCCCACTTATACCTCCTCCATGTTTATCTAACAATTTCCAGCAGTGATAGCAAATATACATCAATCCAGTTATACTTTTATTCTTTATATACTAATTATATCTAAGCTATATTTAGATATATACCTATAATATTTATTTATCTTTCAGGAACTTATATAGTGTCCTCTTGAATCTGTATCAATGTTAATGATCTCCTGTATCTTCTGACATAAGCTCCACAGGACTATTACTCCTTGTGTAAAGAAATACTTTTGTTCATTTTCAACGGGGGTCCTTCTAGATTCATTGATGCCCCCCCCTCCCTTATTCTTTTGCTCCCAGAAAAAAACTCTTCAGGACTGTCTGTCCTTTTCCACGACGGTCATTGTTTGAAAGAAATTTTTCCGATATTCCTCTT